>VZQC01004376.1:6414805-6488024 GCA_009823505.1 Rhizomys pruinosus
TATATATATTTTTTTTTTTTTTCAAAATGCACAGACTGGGAGAATGGATTAGGAAACTGAACCCTTCCATATGCTGTCTACTAGAAACCCATCTCACCCTTGAGAACAGACACCACCTTAGAGTGAAAGGATGGTGTATTAGTCACTTTTCTGTTGCTGTGATAAAGCCAACATGAGCAAGGAAACTTATAAAAGGAAGAGTTTATTTGAGCTTACGATTGATGGTTCCAGGGAATTAGAGTCCATTGTGGTGAGAGGCATGGTGGTTGGGGCTGGAGCAGCAGGCCAAGGGTCACATCTCGCAATGAGCACAGGAAGCAGAGAGAGCGACTGGAGACAGCAAGGCTTGTTAAACTCACTAAGCCTGCTCCCAATAACGTACTTCCTCCAGCATGGCCACAACTTCTAAGACCTCCAAGAACAGTGCCACCAACTGGAGACAAAATGTCTGAATACTTAAAGCCTATGGAGGACACTCATTCAAACCACCACAGATGGAAAAAAGAGTCCAAGTAAATGGTACTAAGAAAGAAGCTGGAGTGGCTATTAAAATATCAGACAAAATAGATTTCAAAGTAAAATTAATCAGAAGAGACAAAAAGGGCCATTACATTCTTGTCAAAGGAACAATGAACCATGAAGACTTCACAATCCTAAATGTCTATGCACCAAACTCTGGTGAACCTAACTTTATGAACACAACTCTGCAGGACCTCAAGACACAGATTAATCCTAACACACTAATAGTGGGAGACTTCAACACCCCACTTAGTCCCTTGGATAGACCAACAGGACAATAAATAAATAGACATCGGAACTGAACAATACAGACACCAAATGGACCTCACAGACATTTACAGACTATTCCACCCAAATATCAGAGAATACACTTTCTACTCAGCACCTTACAGGACATTCTTCAAAATCGACCACATACCAGGGCACAAAAGGAACCTCAACAAATACAAAGGATAGAAATTATTCCATGCATTCTATCAGACCACAGTGCAATAAAGCTCAATATGAACATCAGAATAAGTCCAAGTAGCTACAAGAACACATGGAGACTAAACAACATAATCCTGAATAATGAATGGGCCAGGTAAGAAATAAAGAGTGAAATAAAAGAATTAATGGAACTGAACAAAAAAGGCAATACAACACAACAAAACCTGTGGGCTACTTTAAAAGCAGTCTTGAGAGGGAAATTTATAGCCCTAAGTGCCCACATCAAAAAGAAAGAAAGGGAACGAATAAATGATCTAACACTGCAGCTAAAAAGATTTGAGAGACAACAGCAAATGAACACTAAACCCAACAGACAGGAAGAAATAAAAATCAGAGCAGAAATCAATGAAATAGAAATAAAGAAAACAATACATAAAATCAATGAATCCAAAAGCTGGTTCTTTGAAAAAACAAACAAAATGGACAGACCTCTAGCCCAGTTAACCAAAAAAAGAGAGCAACTCCAAACCAATAGTATTCATGATAAAAGGGGAAACACCACAATAGACAAAGAAAAGATCCAGACAATCATACGGGAATACTTCAAAATCTATACTCCACTAAATTTGAAAATCTAAGAGAAATGGATGAATATCTGAAATTCTGGGAACCAACAAAGCTTAACCAAGAAGATATTGACAGTTTAAACAGATCCATAATATGTGAGGAAATTGAAGATGTAATTAAAAACTTCCCAACTAAAAAAGCCCTGGTCCAGATTGTTTCACAGCAGAATTATATAAAACATTTAAAGAGGTCCTACAACCATTGCTACTCAAACTGTTTAGAAAGATACAAACAGAGGGAATTCTCCCAAACTACTTCTATGAAGCCAGCATCACTCTAATACCAAAACCAGGCAAAGATGCAAGCAAAAAAGAAAGCTATAGACTTATCTCACTAATGAACATAGATGCAAAAATTCTCAACAAAATACTTGCAAATTGCATACAGACCCACGATAAAAAGTTTATCCATCATGATCAAGTTGGATTCATACCAGAGATGCAGGGATGGTTCAACATACTTAAATCAATAAATATCATAAAACACATAAATGGACTGAAAGACAAAAAACACACAATCATCTCAATTGTGGCAGAAAAAGCCTTTGACAAGATCCAACATCCCCTCATGTTTAAAGTCCTAGAGGTAATAGTACCGAAAGGAACATTCCTCCACATGAACAAAGCCATATTTAGGAAACCCACTGCCAACATTATCCTAAATGGAGAAAAATTGGAACCATTTCCCTTAAAGGCGGGAATCCAGCAAGGCTGCCTCCTATCACCACTCCTCTTCAACATAGTGCTCGAAACACTTGCTAGGGCAATAAGACAAGAGAAGGAAGTTAAAGGAGTACTAATCAGAAAAGAAGTTAAGCTATCCTTTTTTGCAGATGATATGATAGTTTACCCAAGGGATGCTAAAGACTCCACCAGAAAACTTCCAGAAATGATTGAGAGTTTTAGTAATGTGTCGGGCTACAAAATTAACCTAGAAAAAATCAGTAGCCTTTCTTTACACCAACAATAAACAAGTGGATAAGGCATATAAGAAGACCTTCCCACTCACAATAGCCTCAAAAATAATAAGATACCTGGGAACAAACCTAACCAAAGATACCAAAGACCTCTACAAGAAAAATTTTAAACCCCTGAAGAAGGAGATTGAAAATGACATCAAAAGATGGAAAGACCTCCCATGCTCATGGATTGGGAAAATTAATATAGTAAAAATGTCCATTTTATCCAAATTGATATACAGATTCAATGCAATCCCAATCGAAATTCCTATGAGCTTCTTCACAGACTTGGAAAAAATGTCCTTAAATTCATATGGAAAAACAAAAGACCCCGAATAGATAAAGTAACCCTGAGTGAAAAATGCAATACAGGGGGGGATTGCTTTATCAGACTTCAAGCTATATTACAGGGCCACAGTCATAAAGACAGCCTGGTACTGGCACAAAAACAGTCCTGTTGACCAATGGAACAAAATTGAAGATCCAAACTTGAGCTCATATAATTTCAGCCACCTTGTATTTGACAAAGGGGCAAAAATCCTCAGTGGAGGAAGGATAGCATCTTCAGCAAATGGTGCTGGAAAAATTGGATCATCATCTGTAGAAGAACAAAATTAAATCCCCTACCTCTCACCCTGTACAAAAATCAACTTCAAGTGGATCAAACATCTCAACGTGAAGCCTGAAACCCTAAAGGTAATAGAAGAAAAAGTTGGCAACAACTTACAAGACATAGGCATAGGAAAATAATTTTTAAATTAGACAGCAGCTGCACAGGAAGTAAGGTCAACAGTCCACAAATGAGACCTCATAAAACTCAAAAGCTTCTGTATAGCAAAGAAAACAATCAAGGATGTGAAGAGAAAACTCACAGAGTGGGAGGAAATCTTTACCTCTGACAGAGCATTAATGTCAAGAATATATAAACTAGCTGGGCATGGTGGCGCATGCCTTTAATCCTAGCACTTGGGAGGCAGAGGCAGGCGGATCTTTATGAGTTCAAGGCCAGCCTGTTCTACAGAGCGAGTTCCAGGACAGCTGGGGCTACAGGGAGACCCTGTCTCAAAAAAAAAAAAAAAAAAAAAGAATATATAAACTACTCAAAAAACAAAGAAGTAAGAATACAAATGACCTACTCAAAAGATGGAGTAAAGAGCTGAACAGAATCTTCACCAGTGAGGAATTAAAGATGGCTGAGAAACATCTTAAAAAGTATTCAATATCATTAATAATTAGGGAAACACAAATTAAAACCACTCTTAGATATCATCTAACTCTAGTACGACTAGCTAAGATCAAGAAGACAAAAGACAACAGATGCTGGAAAGGTTGTGGGGAAAGGGGAACACTCATCCACTGCTGATGGGAAAGTAAACTTCTACAACCACTATGGAAAGCAGTGTGGATAATACTTAAAAGACTCAGAATGAGCCTACCACCTGACCCAGTCATACCACTCCTGGGTATATACCCAAAAGACACATCCTACCACAAAGATACATGCACATCCATGTTTATTGCTGCTCTCTCCACAATAGCAAAGAGCTGGAACCAACCCAAGTGTTGTCCCTCCACAGAAGAGTGGATGACAAAAATATGGTACATCTACACAATGGAGTACTATTCAGTGGTAAAGAAAGATGGCATTATGAACTTTGCAGGTAGATGGATGGAGCTCGAAGCCATTATGCTGAGTGAAATAACACAGTCCCAGAAGGACAAATGGAGAATGATTTCCCTCATTTGTGGATGCTAACATCAAATCCCCCAGACAAAAGTGAAGCTGAATGACATTATTGTTATATTTCTGTTTATCTGAAAGCAACTATGTTGCTATAACGTGACTCTCTCAAAAGACTCTAGAATCCACCCACCAATTATTTTCAGACTCTGTAATTATTGTATATGGGTGAAGAGTATGTAACCATATTTTAGAGTAATATAAAGTTAATGGAGGAAAATGTGAATTCCTAAGCATAAAAAAAGACTGAAAGAAAGATGCAGGACAGTTATGGCAGAATGCATGATCTGGGGTGGGGTGGAGTGGGGTGGGGGGAAGGGAAAGGGGAATTTGCCTGAGCTGAATTGAAAAATGATGTATGAAGTACACAAAACATCAATAAAAAAGAAATTACTAATTAAATAAGGAAGTATGGAAATGAAAGGGAATTGGTTTGGGGGTGTGTGTGCATTCAAAATCTGTGTGTGGTCCCTCACATGGGGGCAGGCACCAAGCATGCTTCTGTGTGGTCCCTCATGTGGGCATGGGTGCCAGGCCTACCTCTGTACCTATTGCATAGGTGCAGGTGTCCAGCCTGCCTCTGCAGTTCCAGGCCTGGTTGCTGGGCCAGCTACCTCTCTGCAGTTTTTCTAGTTGGGCAGTTTCCAGGCTTGTCTCTCAGTGCTTCCTGGCTGTTGCCCAGATTGCCATGGTGTTGCCTCTTGTTGAGCGTGGGTGCCAGGCCTGCCTCTCTGCAGTCTATTCCAGGTTAGAGTTCAGGGCAGATTCCCACATCACTCAACAGTTGTGACTCAAAACTCTCTCCTCTAGCTGGAGGTATTACACCGGCCAGGTATCAAAGTATAGTCCCATGTCACTCACTTTGGGTTCCCAGTGCCAGCCATACAGCAGAGGTGACTACAGCCACCAACTCAGCAGAAGTGTTTTAAAAACTAAGAGCTGAGAAAACAGGATTTTTCAGGCACTGCCTTCTGTCTGCCTATGAAAGTGCTCCCTGTGACTTTAGTCCTATTTTCTCTCCTCTTGAAGTTATGTATTACTGAAAGTACAGTGTGCATTTTCAGGGGCTGTTGGTTTGAGGTCTTGGTTCTGACCATCCACAGTTGCATTCACTCCTGCTGCAAGGTGAGCACTCCCCTGTTGAGGCTGAGCCCTCTGCACTGCACTGTGGATTCTATTCTGTTTTTCCAAAGTTTTTATTCTTTCTTTACTACTGAAAGCTTCACTTGTCACCCACATTGCAAGACAGCATCTCTCCAACTACCCCTAGAGGGTTTTTCTTCAGGGATTTTAGCAGTCCAGGTCTGGGTGTAGTCTGCTATCTTCAAGAAACAACCTTTATTCTTTTAGTTGTTTATCTCAGGTGGTCTGTGTATAACCTTGGGCAAGTGGCTTAGCTTCTTTGACTCTTAGTTTCTTGCTTATAAAATGATTAATTGGGGCTGGAGAGATGTTAAGAGCACTGGCTGCTCTTGCAGAAGACCTGGGTTCAAATCCCAACACCCACATAATGGCTGACAACTATCCATAAATTCAGTTCCAGGGGTCTGACATCCTCTTCTGTCCTCCACCAGCATTGCTCAAGATGGGTGCACTTACACACATGCAGTAATGCACTTGTACACATAAAATAAAAATAAATGAATCAATTTATAGAACACTTGTTTAGTATGAGTGAGACCATAGGTTCAATCCCCAATATTGCTAGATAAATAAATAAGTAAATATGTAAGTAAATAAATAAATAAGTAAATTGCTACTGTCAAAAAATGTGAGGAATAAGAAGGACATGCATCCTAATTTTCTGTTTCTCTATCCTCCTTAACCACATACACTTGAGATAAATGATAAGTCTGACATATGTTTCCCCAGAATTTTAAAGCTTATATTTATTACTATATGTTTAATAGTCTTTTTTCTAGATTTTGAAACTTGCTATTTTTTCTATTTGGCATCTTTCAATTTCAACACATCATAAGTCAAAACTCATTATTTTCTTAAACTAGTAAGAAAAAAATAGATGTGCAAGATGTTTATATACAAAGTAGACCAAAGACCAAGAGTCATTCATCTTCTAACTTCCTTATTTATGTCTCTGGCTGAATTCTTGGAAGTAAAATTGATCTGTGGTCATCAGCATCTATGGATGGCACTTCCTACCTATGAGATAGTACACAGTGCTCCTGAGTCACTGCTTTCCAGACCCCCACGTGTTTTATTTCTAGTGGAGACCACAGTAAGTTATTTTAATGACTGTGTTCCTGCAGGATTTGTTTTATTACTCTCCAAAACTTTTGTTGACCTCTCTTTTTATACTTGTAATTTTGGTTCAACTGCTTGACCTCCAGAGTGTTGATCATCTCTCTATAGTTACTGTTTACCATCGAATTCACTTCAAATCACAGCTACAATTTTATAAACACTTGACCTTTTTCCAGTAAAATTAACTAAAACAGAAAGTATTATTGAAGTCAGATAAATGGTTCATTTGGAGCAGAATGGGAAAAAAGGCATTATATTCCATTTTTTAGGTGTCATTTCACCTGAAACTGGGAGTTTCACTAAAACTATCCACTCAAAAGAGCTTCCTCTTTTACCACAGACTCTATAAGAGAAGAGACAAAGCTGCAGTGCTTGATAGCTTTGGAAACATGTAACTTATCAATGTGTCTCTCAGTGCATCCTAGGTTCATCTGTTAAAAAGTATGTAGATTTTTATGAATTAAAAAAATTCTGGGGCTGGAGAGATGGCTCAGTGGTTAAGAGCACTGGCTGCTCTTGCAGAGGACCTGGATTTGATTTCCAGCTACTATTAAAAAAATTTCTGTAATTTTCTTACTTTGGGTTATTTTTGGAGACATGGTCTCGGACAGGCTTCAAACTTGCAATATTTTTTTATTTCATGGAAGAAAGGTTTATTATATTTACTTAGTGAAAACATATTTCTCTTTTTAAATTTTATTTTATTTTTAATTGAATTTTTGCAAATTTCATACAATATATCCTTTTTAATATGATGCTTTTATTGATGTTTTCTGTATTTCAGACATCATTTCTCAGTTCAGTTTAGACATATTCCCCTTTCTCTTTCCCTCACCCTGCTCCAGATCGTGCATTCTGTCATATCTGTCTTGCATCTTTCTTTCAGTCTTTTTTATGTTTAGAAATTCACATTTTTCTTCTTTAATAGTTGCATTCAAATAAACAGAAATATAACAATAATGTTGTTTAGCTTGCCTCTCAACTGGGAATTTGGTGTTAACATCCACAAATGAGGGATACCATTCCCTACTTGTTTTCTGGGACCGTGTTGCTTCACTTAGCATAATGGCTTCCAGTTCCACCCATTTACCTGCAAAGTTCATGATGCCATCTTTCTTTTCCACTGTATAGAACTCCATCTGTAGATGTACCACATTTTTGTCCACTCATCAGTTGAGGGGCATTTGGGTTGGTTCAAGCTCTTCGCTATTGTGAAGAGAGCTGCAATAAATGTGGATGTGCATGTATATTTGCGGGAGGATGAGTCTTTTGGGTATATACCCAGGAGTGGTATGGGTCAGGCGGTAGGCTCATATTGAGTCTTTTAAAGGTTCTCTACACTGCTTTCCATAATGGTTGTACATGTTTACATTCTAACCAGCAGTGGATGAGTGTTCCCTTTTTCCCATAACCCCCCATTCTGTTTTCTTTTTTTTCTTAAATTTTAAGTTGAACTTTAGAGTACACATAGCATCAAAGTAACATAAGTTAAACTTGTGATACAAAAAAGAATTAAAATACAGTGATGCTTTAACATGGAAATTACTTTTTTCCCTCCAACTTGTACTGCTTATATATATATATATGTACATATATATATGTACATATATACATACACATATCACCTGAGTTGGATTCTTTCTTCTTTCTTTCTTTCTTTCTTTCTTTCTTTCTTTCTTTCTTTCTTTCTTTCTTTCTTTCTTTCTTTCTTTTTCTTTCTTCTCTTTCTTTTTTTTTTCCCAAAAGATGTCATGTTTTCCCCAAGGAAGTGCTTGAAGGTTCCTCCTTGGCAAACCCAAATAAACATCAATCCTTTCCCATTGCTCCGCACTGGGGTCCCTCCCCCACCACGGTCACCCAAATGAAGTCCAGCAAGCGTGTGTCCTGTCTTGATCTTCCTGCTCTGGCTTCCATGACACAGCATGGGTAGTCTAACAATGGCAGTCTACACTCTGAAGAGGTTGAAATCCTAGTAGCTGCTCAGTCTACATGCTGGATATCTCAGTAGTCTCCATCTGGCATTGAAGGTTTGGATGATTCTCAAGTTTTATGTCTGAAGTACAATTTCTCAGACCTTACTGATGATTTATTTCTGGTTATACTTTCCTTTTGGATGCTTAAGGCCACACAGTTAGCCCAGATTAACCAAGGTTTTTGTTTTATCCAGGTCAGTTGAGGATCTGGTCCTCAAGGGTCACTCAGGGTTTTTTTTGGGGGGTGGGGGCCTGGCTCCTTTTGACTTTTCAACTACCAGTTCAATCCACTTGAGGACACAGTTAGGTCTTGCTAGATCAGGCTTCTCTTTTTGAAACATGAGCAGACTTTCCTCTTTATAGGCTGGACACTGGTTGAATTCCCTTTAGTGGATATGCAAGACCTCCCTGCAGAGAAAGACTGGTGACTCACATTTGCAGGACATTTCAAGAGATGCCCCCATGCATAGTTCCCTAAGACTTAGTTGACCTCTGAGGGCAAGGAACAAAGTTATCCCTTAGGTCCCTCGGCCAAATTGGTATGGGTATTAAGTATGGTCATTAAGTACCCAGAAGGGCTAAGTTGCACCAGCCTGATACATAACACCTATACTAAAATTGTATATTCTGAAAACAAACTGTATGCTATTTCCATATTATAATTCTTGATTCACTTTTTTCCATTTTAACTTTATGTTACTCTAAAATATGTATATATACCCACCATCATATACAAAAATCCATAGTCTGAAAATAAATGGTAGGTTAGTTTAGGACCTATCTAGGGATTCATAATATAAGAGCACAGTTGTGTTCAGATCATGAGGAATATAATGTTAACATTGCTCAATTTATCTTACAACTAGGTACTTGGTGCTAGCATCCACAGATGAGGGATTGTAGGGTTCCCTCTCCATCCCAGCTCCATCCCACAGGCTGGTCCTCCAGGGTTCCCCGAGATGGGGTTGGGGAAAGGTGAGTTTGCTGTCCACCTGCTCCCCAGCCTTCCTTTCCTGAAGACAATCAGATGTGACAGGGAGTCTAGTCAAGCAGGAATTTGTTTATTGCAAGCACTACAGCAGTTTATAAAGGCAAAAACCACAAGAGAATGCCCATGGTGTGAAATGGGCAGCCAGTCATCTTAAAGGTCAAAGTAACACACAGGCTTCACAAACTGATTGTCCCATAGACTTCAATAGTAAGCATGAGCTGATCATGATCTGTCCACGAGTAAGGAAATAGCCAATCAAAAAATTTCAAACAAGCCTGGCTGCCCTACCTTACTTCCTTGAGGTGCCATCTTGTTTACTTAAGACCAGCTGGCAAGGGCCCCTCAGTTCCCCCTTTTTGTTTTTGTAAAGGGAAGTGTGATTCAAGGTCCCTGTGTTGTGAACCCCTTTAGGAGCACCTGTGCAAGGTGGCTACTACCATCCGGGTGTCAGCACTTCACGGGTTCCAAGCAACCTCCTATAATGCCAATTGAACCTAGGGCTCTCAAGGGCCATCAGCTGGTTCTTCCCCAAGTATTGGGAGAGCATGGTCATTTTTTGCTGAATTCTGGTATTGTGATGAATCCTCCTTACAGCAAAAATAAGCCATAAAAGAACAAAACCCACAACTATATACAAGCCCCACTTTGCTCAGGTGAAAGGGCTCTTAATACAACTGGTAATGTTTACCGAATCAGTCTAAATCCTACCCCATTTGTTGTAGTACCCTAGGGTTGATTACATAACTCCAAAGTAACTCCCCCTTGCATATCCCATGAGTATCAAAAGTCCAAACCCCACGAATTTGTGGTCCCAAGTACTTTTTTTGAGAATCCATGAGCACAGGAGAAGGTGCGTCTGGATGAAGCAGAACAGGAAAGCAATTTTAGCAGTCCTGAAGGGGTCACGTTGGCTCAGCTGACCTCCTCCACCAAATCCAAAACTATCAGAGTCATTAGGGTAATCCCAGGGTAGCAAAACACTGGAGGAGATGGGACTGGGCATGTATGGACTTTTCCCCCGTATGAGCTATAGCTCAACAGGCGTGTGAGAATGTGTCAATGGACACAAAGACATACTTGAGCTTTCCAAATGGCATATAATGAGTCACATCCGTTTGCCACAGGGAATTAGGCTTAAGTCCCCTGGGGTTTAACCCCTGTTGCTAAAGGTGGTAACTGTAAGAAAGGCTGGCAAGACTTACAAGTATGTACAATTTTTCTTAAATCTTTGAGAGGGCCCTGGGGAAATCTCTTATGGAGTCCCCGCCAATTTACATGGGTAAGGTCATGTAGCCCCTGAGATTAGCTCAGGCCAGCTGACAGGACCTGGGCAGAGGCAATTTTGTCTGTCTCTGCATTACCTTGGGCTAGAAACCCAGGTAATCCTTGATGTCCTCTAAGGTGCTGTAGGTAAATAGGGTCCTGTCTTCTTTAAGGAGCATGCAAACTTGGATCATTAAAGGTGTAATGGTCCATCCAGCTGAACATAAGAGCCTAGCAAGCCAGGGAGAAGCTTGACCACATATAAAATATCTGAGAACAGATTTATGGGTTTACTTACCTTGCTCAGGGCCAGGGCAACGGCTATGAGTTCCTTAAACTGGGCTGATCCTTAACAGGCATGTACATATCTCTGAGGTTCATTACTATCTTCTGGAAACACTACCACTGCAGCCCCAAGCCACACCCCTCATCAGTGAACACGTTACAGGCTCTCACTAAGGGATTTTGAGTAAAGAGCTGGGGGGGGGGGGTAGCATCCTAATTGAGGATGCAGAAGGATGTCACCCACCTATGAGGTTCATAACAGCAATCCAAACCTCCTAAGAATCCTTCCAAGGCCAGGGCTACTCAGTTATTATTTTTGCGCACCCATTCAAAAATCCGTAAGTCGGTAGGTAATGATTTTATGAGTGTCTATGCCATAATGTCTCAGGGTGGCATCACGCCCTTTCTCTATTAAGTCAGCTAACTGATCCATGGGCATATAAACCCATGGTACCCCCCCCAAGGCAGCATGTACCCACTGGAGGGGTTTCCCATCCTGTGTGAGGACCGATGTCATTAAGGCCTTGCCAGGTAGGATCCACAACTCAAGGTTTTTACTAGGTGCATACTGGACGAATTGGGCTTGGTCTACGGCTAGCTGGATGTCAAGATGCTGAGGGGCAAGATGAATCAACTCCAAGGGCTGCTTGCCCACCAGTAGCTGAAACAAAGGTACTAAGGTCTTGGTAGAGACAGATATCCAGGCCCTCAGCCAATTGATCTCCCCTAACAGCCTCTGCAAATCAGTTAGTGTCATGGATGAGGTGATGGTTAGTTGGGGCTTTAGAGGGCTCACCCCATCCATCCAGAGAGAGGTTGGCACCTAATATCTTGAAGGGTGGTATAGTCTGTACCTTGTCAGCAGACACATGAAGTCCTCCAGCCCAAAGGCAATCCTGAGTGGTCCTGTGCAGGCTCCCTAGTAACAGTAAATTGGGTGCCCCTAGAATTATATCATCCATATAGATGTACACAGTGGTCTGTGGTTGGCGGCTTACAGGCTCCAAGAGAGCCTTGACATAGCCTTGACAAAAGGCTGGGCTGTTAGCCATACAACACGCTCCATTCATATCTTTCATCTGGAGCCTGATAATTTATGGAGGGAACAGAGAAAGCAAATTTTTCACAATCCTGAGGCTGGAGGGGGATGGAGAAGAAACAATCCTTAATGTCTATGACCATAAGGAACAGATCAGATGGGATCACAGGAATCCAAGGCAGGCCTCTCAGGGGGGTACCAACTAGGGTCAGTCTAGCATTAATCTTGTGAAGATCCTGTAACATCCTCCATTTGCCAGAAGACTTCTTAATGACAAATATGGGTGTATTCCAGGGAATAAAGGAAGGCCGGATGTGTCTCAACCATAAATACTCCTGTACAATCTCTTTTAAAGCTTCTAACTTAGGCTTGGGTAATGGCCACTGCTCCACCCAGACCAGTGTTCCAGGGGTTCATTGAATAGCAGGCACTTGGGGGGGCAGTGGCCTTTAGAATTGGGGGTGCACCCAGGGCACTTTGGGGATTTTTCCTGGTAGTTGTTGAAACTGGATAATTTGTCCCTTGAAGGGGTAGGCATCAGATTGCACTCCTCAGTGTCCAGAATGTCCTCATATAAGGCCTTATGATCAGTGTGATGTATGCCTGAACTTCCCCCAAAATATCTTGTCCCAAGAGATTAGCAGACAACCTGGGGGCCACTAGGGGTCGCACCTCACCCTGGGCTTCATCAGCGTCCTGCCAGTAAAGCCTATTTTTTGTCTCTACTGACCTTGTATTGCACCCCCCCGCCCCGCCCAGAACCTGGGGCCCTGGTACCAAGGTCCAGCTATGGGGTATCTCTTTTATAAAAATGTTCCTATTGGCTCTGGTATCAATCAGGCAGCAAAACCTCTTTCTCTGTATAGTTATGTCCATCTTTGGTCTCAGTCCAGGAACTATAGGGATGGTCCAGTTGATTGGGCTGGCAGTCAAAGCGGGACTCTGGCCACTCCCCCTTGGAGGGCTCAGGTCCCCACTTCCTTGAGGTAATGGGGCTGAAGGGCACCCCATACCTAGTGTGGTGGTTTGAATAAGAGTGTCCCCCCATAGGCTTTAAGTATTCAGACATTTGTCTCCAGTTGGTGGCACTGTTCTTGGAGGTCTTAGAAGGTGTGGCTGTGCTGGAGGAAGTACGTTATTGGGGGCAGTCTTAGTGAGTTTAGGCCTCTCTCTCTCTGCTTCCTGTGCTCATTGTGAGATGTGACCCTCAGCTTGCTGCTTCAGCCCCGGCCACCATGCTTCTCGCCACAATGGACTCTGATTCCCTGGAACCATCAATTGTAAGCTCAAATAAACTCTTCCTTTTATAAGTTTCCTTGCTCATGTTGGTTTTATCACAGCAACAGAAAAGTGACTAATACACTTAGTTTAAAGGCTTTCCTTTGATGTCAAATTTGGAGCAGCATTCCCTTTGCCAATACTATCCCTTATGGCACCGAGGACACTGAGGACAAGGAGTGGTTGGGGGCCTTAATCCTTTGTCCACTGGGATTAGGCTGAGTTTTAGTGCCCTTTTCAGGACAGTTTCTCTTGAAGTGTCCCATCTGGCCCCACCCAAAGCATGGGCCACTTCCTCCTCCAGTAGTCCCAGTGCCTCCCCCTTTCCTCCAGACCTAGTGGCAAAAGCTTGGGTCAAGGCTGAGGTCAGTGCCTCTGAGCCTGTAAAGCAGCTGTCATTGATTTTGTCTGATGTGACTATGTTCCTACATCTTTGGAGGCAATTATCCATTGTCACATGGACCTATCTTTAAGGCCAGCACATGCCAGTTTATGGTCTCCCATCATCCCCTCCCATACCAGAAGCTTAGTAAACTGATCCCTCAATTGCCCAGGGGGGAGCTTGTTCTTCTCTACCCTGTCTATGAACTTGGGGAGGGACTCAGTTGGTTTCTGAGTGATCCCTGCAAATGGGGGCTTCTGTAAGCCCATCATCCAGCTTCCTCCAGGCAGCCAGTCCAATGCCCTGAACCTGGTCTGTGTAGGGGGCACCAGTGGTGGCCTGCTGAAGCCCGGTATAAAACTGATCAGCAGTACCAGACAACATCCGAAATGAGATGGGGATGGGAGGATTAGCTGCCTGGTTTCTCTCTGCTTTAAGGGGAATCCTTCTAACTTTTCTCCATTTAGGTTGAGGTTGGCTGTGGGTTTCTTGTATATGACTTTGATTATGTTGGGGAATGATCCCTCCAATCCAATTCCCTCTAGGACTTTAAGCATGAAAGGGTGTTGGATTTTGTTGAAGGCCTTCTCTGAATCAATTGAGATGATCGTGTAGTTTTTGTCTTTCAGTCCATTTATGTGTTTTATGATGTTAATTGATTTATGTATGTTGAGCCATCCCTGCATCACTGGTATGAATCCAACTTGATCATGATAGATGATCTTTTTGATGTGGGTCTGTATGTGATTTGCAAGAATTTTGTTGAGAATTTTTGCATCTATGTTCATTAATGAGATGGGTCTATAGCTTTATTTTCTCCTTGTATCTTTGCCTGGTTTTGGTATTATAGTGATGCTGGCTTCATAGAAGGAGTTTGGGAGAGTTCCCTCTGTTTGTGTCCTTCTGAAGAGTTTGAGTAGCCGTGGTTGTAGGACCTTTTTAAATGTTTTATAAAATTCTGCTGTGAAACCATCTGGACCTGGGTGTTTTTAAGTTGGGAGGTTTTTAATTACACCTTCAATCTCCTTAAACGTTATGGGTTTGTTTAAGCTGTCAATCTCATCTTGTTTTAGCTTTGTTGATTCCCAGGATTTCAAATATTCATCCATTTTGCTTAGGTTTTCAAATTTAGTAGAGTATAGGTTTTTGAAGTATTCCTATATGATTGCCTATATCTTTTCATTGTCTGTTGTGATGTTTCCCCTTTCATCATGGATTCTATTGATTTGGAGTTGCTCTTTCTTTGGGTTAACAGGGCTAAAGGTGTGTCTATCTTGTTTATTCTCTCAAAGAACCAAATTTTGGATTCATTGATTTTTTTTGTATTGTTTTCTTTATTTCTATTTCATTGTATTCCTTCTTCAGTTGCTTGTTGTTGCTGTAAAGAAAGGCTACTGATTTTTCTAGGTTAATTTTGTATCCTGCTACTTTACTGAAACTCTTAATCATTTCTAGGATTTTTCTGGTGGAGTTTTTAGCATCTCTTAAGTAAACAATCATATCATCATCAAAAAGTGATAGCTTGACTTCCTCTTTTCCAATTAGTACTCCTTTAATTTCCTTTTCTTGCCTTATTGCCCTAGCAAGTTTTTCAAGCACTATATTGAAGAGGAGTTGTGACAGGTGGCAGCTTTCTGGAGTTCCTACCTGTAAGGGGAATGCTTCTGTCTTTTCTCCATTTAGGATGATGTTGGTTGTTGATTTCCTGTATATGGCTTTGATTACATTGAAGAATGATCCCTCCAATCCAATTCCCTCTAGGGTTTTAAGCATGAAAGGATGCTGGGCTTTTACCAAAGGCTTTTTCAGCATCAATTGAGATGATCATGCAGTTTTTGTCTTTCAGTCCATTTATATGTTTTATGATATTATTGATTTTCTTTTTTTTTTTAATTTTTATTTTATTTTATTTATTTCGGTATGTGTATCAATGTACTGTCTGCATGCAGGTTTGTGCACCCGTGTCGTGCAATGCCGCGGAGGTCAGAAGAGGGTCTCGGATTCCCCTGGAACTGGAGTTCTCCTGGAATTGGAGTTTCAGACGGCTCTCGGCCGCCATGTGGGTGCTGGGGATCGAACCCAGGTCCTTTGCAAGAGTGGTCGGCGCTCTCAACCGCCACGCCATCTCTCCAGCCCATGATATTATTGATTTTCATATGTTGAACCATCCCTGCATCTCTGGTATGAATCCAGCTTGGTCAAGATAGATGATCTTGATGTGGGTCTGTATGCGGTTTGCAAGTATTTTGTTGAGAATTTTTGCATCTGTGTTCATTAATATGATGGGTCTATAGTTCTCCTTTTTGGTTGTATCTTTGCCTGGTTTGGGTATTAGAGTGATGCTGGCTTCATAGAAGGAATTTGGGAGAATTCCCTCTGTTTGTATCCTTCTAAACAATTTGAGTAATAATGGTTGTAAGTCTTTTTGAAATGTTTTATATAATTCTGCCATGAAACCATCTGGGCCTGGGCTTTTTTTTTAGTTGGGAGGTTTCTTATTAGATCTTCTATTTCTTCATATATTATGGGTCTGTTTAAGCTGTCAGTCTCTTCTTGGTTGAGCTTTGGTGATTCCCAGGATTTCAGATATTCATCCATTTCTCCTAGGTTTTCAAACTTAGTAGAGTATAGGTTTTTGCAGTATTCTTGCATGATTGTCTCGATCTTTTCATTGTTGTGACATTTCCCCTTTCATCATGGATTCTATTGATTTGGAGTTGTTCCTTCTTTCTTTTGTTTAACTGGGCTAGAGGTCTGCCTATCTTGTTTATTCTCTCAAAGAACCAACTTTTGGATTCATTGATTTTTTTTTTTTTGTATTTTTTCTTTGTTTCTATTTTACTGATTTCTGCTCTGATTTTCGTCATTTCTCCCTGTCTGTTGTGTTTAGGGTTCATTTGTGGTTGTCTTTCAAGTGTTTTTAGCTGCAGAGTTAACTCATTTATTTGTGCCCTTTCTGTTTGTTTTTTTAATGTAGGCACACAGGGCTATAAACTTCCCCCTTAAGACTGCTTTTAAGTTGTCCCATAGGTTTTGTTATGTTGTACTGTTGTTGTCATTTATTTCTAGGAATGTTTTTATTTATTTCTTTATTTCTTTCTTGACCCATTCATTATTCAGGAGTGTGTTGTTTAGTCTACATTTGTTCATGTAGGTAGTAGGGCTTATCCTGGTATTGATATTGAGCTTTATTGCACTGTGGTCTGATAGAATGCATGAAATTATTTCAATTTTTTTGTATTTGTTGAGGTTTTTTTCTGTGTCCCAGTATGTGGTCAGTTTTGGAGAATGCTCCATGGAGTGCTGAGTAGAAAGTGTATTCTCTGGTGCTTGGGTGTAATATTCAGTAGATGTTTGTGAGGTCTATTTGCTGTATTGTATTGTTCAGTTCAGATGTCTCTCTGTTTATTCTTTGTCTGGTTGATCTGTACAAGGGGCTCAGTGGGGTATTGAAGTCCTCTACTATCAGTGTGCTGGGGTTAATCTGTGCCTTGAGGTCCTGTAGAGTTGTGTTTATAAAGATTGGTGCACTGGAGATTGGTGCATATATATTCATGATTGTGAAATCTTCATGGTTAATTTTCCCTTTAATAAGGATGTAATGGCCCTCTTTGCCTCTTCTGATTGCATCTACTTTGAAGTCTATTTTGTCTGATATTAAAATAGCAACTCCTGCTTTCTTTTTGGTACCATTTGCTTGGAATATTTTTTCCATCCTTTCACTTTTAGTTGGCACCTATCCTTGAGGGTGAGATGGGTTTCTTTTAGACAGCATATAGATGGGTTCTGTTTCCTAATCCATTTTCCCAGTCTATGCCTTTTGATTGGGGGGTTTTGCCCATTAATATTTAAGGTTATAACTGAGAAATGTGTGTTGCTTTTGTTCCCCTTATCATCCATTTGCATTTTTGGTCTAGATTTCTACTTTTGCAGTTATGCTTTTATTAATTTCCCTTTCAAGGTACCTGGGGATAGCTGCTCCTCTTCTCTGCCCTTTGAATTGCTTCAAGTATTCTCTGAGGGTTTGGTTTTCTGGACATGTGTTCTTTCATCTTGTTTATGTCATGGAAGATTTTTCTCTTTCCTTCAACTAGAATTGACATTTTTACTGGGTCTAGTAACCTGGGTTGGCATTTGTAGTCATTTAGCACTGGGAATGCTTCAGTCCACATTCTTCTTGCTTTCATAGTTTGCACTGAGAAGTCAGCTGTAATGCTAATAGGTTTCCCCTTATATGTAACTTGTTGTTTTTCTCTTGTGGCTTTTAGAATTTTGTCTTTGTACTGGGCATCTAGTGTTTTAACTATGATATGGTGTGGGGAATTTCTTTTATGGTCTTCTCTATTTGGTTTTCTATGTGCTTCTTGTATGTTCTGGATAGCTTTAGTGTCAATTTGACACACCTGGGTTGAGGGAGCCTCAATTGGGGAATTGGCTCCATTGGATTGGCCTGTGGCCACGTCTGTGGAGTATTGTCTTGATTGCCAGGCAATGTGGGAGGGCCCAGTCCACAATGAGTGGTGCCACCCTGGGCAGGTTGTTGTGTATTGTATAAGAAGGCAGGCTGGGCATGAGCCAGGGGAGCAAGCCAGTGAATAGCATTCCTCCATGGCTTATGCTTCAGCTCCTGCCTCCAGGTTCCTGCCCTGAGTTCCTGCCTTGGGCTCCCTAAGTGATGAACTGTGACCTGGGAGATGTGAGCTGAATAAACCCTTTCCTCCCCAAGTTGGTGTCTTTGGTCAGAGTGTTTTGTCATAGCAATGGAAGACAAACTAGAGCATTGTATTTGTATGGGTTTGTCTTTTTTTAGCTTGGGAACATTTTCATCAATTATTCTATTGAAGATCTGATCAATACAATTCTCTTGGGATTCTTCTCCTTCCTCTATCCCTATGATGTGGAGATTTGATCTTTTCATAGTGACCCACATTTCCTGGTTGCTCCACCCTTGTGTATTTTTAAATTTTTCATAGTCTTTACTTGAGCTTTTTAGTTGTTCTGTGTTATTGTCCAGGTGTGATATTTTTTTCTGCTTCCTCCATTCTACTTCTGAGGCTTTTTCCCATTCTTTCCTCTTGATTGGTTGAGTGTTCTATTTCCTTTTTTATTTCAGCTTGTGTTTTCTTTACTATTTCCCCTTCCTTTTGGAGCTTCTAAATCTCTTCTTGTAGCTCCTTCCTTTGCTGGTTGGTTTCCTTTTTCATTTCAGCCTGGGATCTTTTCAGTGTTTCCACTTCCTCTGGGAGTTTGTCATTTTCTCCCTCTAGTTCTTTCTGAAGATTGTGATTCTTTCTCTCTAGGTCTCTTCTGAGTTTTTCATTCTCTCCCCTTAGTTCCATGATTTCTTTGAATAGATCTGTGATTGTTTTATGATTTGTGTCCTGGGCTACCTCCAGGGAGGTCTGATTGTGGGAATCCTCCATAGGTTCAGTAGACTTTATTGTGGAATTATTCTGTGCTTTTCCCATATTGTTCTTTCTTTGTGCTCTTGGCATGTGGATTTTCTTTTGCCTGTATTCCAATGCAAATCACAAATGCCTCTTCACTGATCGCTTTCCCTGATTCCTTCTCTTTATTTATGGAGTGTTTACTTGTCTAGATTTCAGGCTTTCAATTTTCGTTGTATATTGGGAGGTATAGCTCACTCTTCCCTTCCTATTCTGCAAGAACTGGGTAGGTAACAGCCGTTATGACACCCTCTGAGCCCTGTGCTCCCTCTGCTGCTGCCAGCCAGTTCTTCTAGCTTGGTTGTAGGGCTTACTGAACACTCCCTCTGGAATTCCCGTTGTTGTTGTTGGTGGTGGGGGGGGTGCCTGCTTAGCCTGAGCCCCACTAGCTGCTAGCATGCAGCTGAGCTGGCCTGGACCAGGTCACCCACCTGTGTGGCCGGCAGGCCTAGTCTTTCTTTCCTACAATCCTCTACCAGATGCAGACCCAATGTGGTAGCTTTCAGAGGAGCTGGTCTGGCCTCCATACAATATATCTTAAGCATATTTAGACTTCCTCTTCTGTCTGTTCCTCCAAACCCCCCATAATATTTCATGCATTCTGTCATACATGTTAAGGCCTAAAGAGCCAAGTTTGTGTCCCCAAATGTCCCTCTGTGTCAGTCCATTCACTGGAGCCTGGCTAGCCTATTTAGTATCACTTGTTTAAAGAAGATCAACTCTCCCTCTCCCAGTAGTCATTGGTTGCCAATAGTTTCTCAGCTAAATTTGAGCTTCTTACCCATTACCCCACTTCTGTGGTTTGAGCTTGCATGGGCCTTATACATGCTGTCACTATTGCTCCCAGTTTGTATGAGGACGTTTCAGCTGCCAGGAAAATCTGCTTCCTTGTGGTTATCCACTACCTCTGGTTCTGAGGCTTTTTCTGTCCCCTCTTCCTGGGTCTCTGAGACCTGGGTATCAAGGATTTGACATAGATGTCCCACCCAGCAACGAGCACTCTTCAGTCTCTTATTCTCTGAGCTTTGGCCAGTTGTGGCTTTCTAGCTTCTGTTGTATGATGAAGCTTTGCTAGTGAGAGTTGAGAGATGCATGTATATTCTGTCCTTCCCTGTTCTGCTTAGTTCCCTGAGTCTTAGGTGTAGAAGTTGCCCTCTAGTTGTGTCATTTAGGTCTGGGCATCTCACAGAGATGTATTCTCTGCATTGAATCTGTTGTAAAACTAGTAAACAGTCTCCATATGTTGCAGAAGAAAGCTTTTTTGATGAGTGGTGAGCGGTTAGGATACATATTTAGAATACAGTAACAAGCTATATTTTTCTGAGGATGTGACAAAAGTAGAATTTTTCTCTAGGATCTATGACCTCTCTAGCCATGTGCATTTGGCTTTGTTTATAGCACCACACGAGTTCCCTCCCATTGAGTGGGCTTTAAGTCCAATTACACAGCTGTTGATTACCCCCAAAATAAAAGTGCCCTTACTGCACCAGTAAAGATAGGTTTCTGGGCCTGTCTTTGCTGTGTTTATTAGGCATTAAAGCTATATAGGACCATTGATTGGTTTTCCTCTCCTGGCAGTTTACATAGTATCTTTTGACATTATGGGAGCTGGTCTTCTGGGAGGAGGCTTCCAGGTCAGTTCCAGCTCCATTGCTTCAAGTCCTGTGTTTGAAGTATGTTCTGTCTTCAGGAATAGGACCTTACCTTCAAGTTCTGGGAGGCAATCAAGCTCTGTAGCAATAGCCTGTGATCAAATATTCGAAGGGAGGTTTCTCCTGCCTGGCGTTGTGTTCTTTGTTATATAGCCTTCAGCCATATAACAAAATATACACAGGCATCTATCTGTCTATCATCTATCTATCTATCATCATCAATCATCTATCTATCCTCAGTGGACTTTTGAAATAATGTAGCTTCTTCTGGGTTTTCATACTCCTAAGCATTATCTATCTATCTATCTATCTATCTATCTATCTATTATCTATCTACCATCTATCTATCCTCTACTATCTATCTATCTTCTATCTATCATCTATCTACCATTTATCTATCATCTACTATCTATCTATCTATCTATCTATCTATCTATCTATCTATCATCTATCTATCTATCTTCTATCTATCATCCATCTACCATCTATTTATCCATCCATCTATCATCTATCTATCTATCTATCTATCTATCTATCTATCTATCATCTATCATCTATCTACCATCTATCTATCCATCATCTATCTAATCTATCTATCCATCTATCTATCTCCAATGTACTTTTTTTCACATAAATTTATTTTTATTTTTTTAACAAATCTAGACCTGCGTTCCCTCCCATTCCCCCACCCCGCCAGAGCTCATGCATTCTGCCAAACATGCTTTTCATCTCTTAGTCATTCTCAATATTCTCCATGAGGAAGTTGACTGTTTTGAGCAGAGGTTCACTGTTTCAGTCAGTTCTTTGATGCAGTCCTTTCTGTTGTTGTTGTTGTTGTTGTTGTTGTTGTTTCCAATATGCATTACGCCCAACTGCTTTGTACAAAAGCTCAGGGGGCCCTACATAACAAATGCTTACAACTGGGTAATTGGCACTAGCATCCACAGATGAGGGATACCATTCGTCGTTTGTTTTTCTGGGACTGTGTTACTTCACTCAGCACGATGTCCTCTAGCTCCAGCCATTTTTCTGCAAAGCTCGTGATGTCGTCTTTCTTTACTGCTGCATAGAACTCCATTGTGTAGATGTACCACATTTTCTCTATCCACTCGTCAGTTGAGGGGCATTTAGGTTGGTTCCAGCTCCTTGCTATTGTGAAGAGAGCTGCAATAAACATGGCCGTGAGTCTTGAGGGTACATGCCCAGGAGTGGTATCCAATGGACTTTTGAAATAATGTAGTTTCCTCTGGGTTTTCACATCCCTAAGAATTATTTATCTCTCCTTTTTCTCCCCCTATAAAACCCTTCAGCCTCCCTCCCTAGTTAAATTACTTCCATTTCCCCCTTGTTAGCACTTGTCTTCCACTGGCTCCCTCTCCTGATATCCTTCCGCTTTGCCCCAGTCGTTCCCTCCCATTTTCCTGGCTTCTGTAGTTATATCAGGATACATACTCACATCTAAGGATTTGACACTAAGATCCACAAATGAGAGAGAACATACATCTCTTTTTTTCCCCTGAGTCTGTGTTACTTCACATTGCTTTAAGTTCTATCCATTTACCTGAAAATTTCATGATTTTGTTTTTCTTTACTGGTGAGTAGAACTCTCTAGTATATATGTAGCATATTTTCATAATCCATCAGCTGAGGGACATTTAAGCTATTTCCATCTCGTAGCTATTGTGAAAAGAGTGGCAGCATGGCTGTGCAAGTCTCTCTGCAGTAGAATGAGTTCTTTGGGTATATGCTAAGTAGTGATATAACTGGATATTGTAGCAATTTTTCTTTAAGTTTTTAAGAGTTGTCCACACTGGTGTCCACAGTGGTTGCACTATTTTTCAATCTGATGAATGAGGATTCCCATTTCAGTTTCCCCACATTTCATATATTGGAATTTTAAGGACAGATATGCTAGTAAGGGGTGGTACCTTAAATAGAAAATACCTTCTCCTCAAGTTCATATTCAACAACTCATGAAAACTCGTCATATTGGTTCATAAAAAAATGTTTCACAAAGTGCAAATATTTAAGTAATTCTGCTTATAATTTTGAAGCAATGAATGAGTAATAAAACAAAAACACCACTTTCCTGAAAATTACATACTACCTTATTAAGTTGTGAAAAAGAAAAAAAAATTGAAACAAAAAATATAGAATTTATATCTGGGTACGTTTGCACATGATTGTCTGTAATCTTAAAACTTAGAAGGTAGGGGCAACAATATTACAAGTTTGTATTCAACAGATGGTGTTGGCAAAATTGGATCTCCACATGTAGAAGAATGAAATTAGACCCATATCCATAACCCTGCACAAAAATCAACTCCAAATGGCTTGAATACCTCAATGCGAGACCTGAAATGCTGAAAATATTAGAGAAAAACATAGATATAGGTGCAGGAAAGGCCTTTCTAAATTGAACATCAGTAGCTCATGAATTAAGGTCAACAATTGATGAGGGGGTGTCACTAAATGAAAAAGTTTCTGTACAGCAAAGAAAACAACCAATTGAGTGAACAGGAAGCCAACAGAGTGGAAGAAAAATCTTTGCCACCTACTCATCTTACACAGGCTTAATATCCAGAATATACAAAGAATCAAGAAAACAATGATTTAATTTAAAAACTGGGCTATTGATCTGAACAGAGAGATCTGAAAAAGGAAATAAAAATGGCTAAGAATACCTTCAAAAGTGTTCAGCATCCTTAGTAATTAGGAAAATGCAAGTCAAAACAATTTTAAGGTTTCATTGGTGCTGGAAAGAGGATCAGCAGTTTAGAGCATTTACTGCTCTTCTGGAGAACCTGGTAAGATTTCCAGCACCACATGGCAGGTAAGAATCATCTATAACTCCAATTCTAGAGGATCCAATGTACTCTTCTGGCCTTCACAGGCTTTACATGTTATGGGTGCATTTACATATATGCAGGTAAGATACTCATATGTATAAAATAAAAATAAATAAATCCAAATTTTTTTTTAAAAAAGATTTCATAATCAAAAGATTTCACTCTAGTCAAAATGGCTAAGATCTAGAGAACAAATGACAACAAATGCTGACATGTACCAACACACCCAGCTAGAAGTTTTATATTTTTTGTTTCAATTTTTTTTCTTTTTCACAACTTAATAAGATGGTATTTACTTTTCAGGGAAGTGGTGTTTTGTCTTATTAATCATGTATTGTTTCAAAATTATAAGCAGAATTACTTCCCCTCCTTAATTTTGTATTGAGCTTTTGTGCATTTCATACAACACTTTTAAATTAAATTTAGAGCCATTCCCACATCCATGTTCCCCTCCCCCCCAGAACTCGTGCATTCTGCTGTACATGTTAAATCCCATCTTGTATCTTTTTCTCAGTCTTTTTTTTAACTTTTTCAATGCAGAAGTCTACTGTTTTGGTCAGTTCTTTGAACAAGTCTTTTGTTTTGTTTGAATACCTAAATGTGTTTTGGAATTAACCTATAGTTTTCTTTAGACTTTATAATTTTGGTATATGAGTGGAGTGTATATATACATATTTTGGAATGATATAAAATTAAACAAAAATAATTACTTAAATATTTTCACTTTGTGAAACATTTTTTATGCACCAATATGACCAGGTTTCAAGAGTTGTTGAATGTGTACTTGAGGAGAAAGGATTTTCTATTGTAAGGTCCCACCTCTTACTAACATATCTTTGCTTTTAAAGCTTCACTATATGAAATGTGGGGAGACTGAAACATTCAGACCCTAGCAACATATTATGAAAATTTCACTTTAATCTATTCTCCCTTATGCAACTAGTAATTTTATTCTTCATTCCTAAAGTAACTCTTTTTCTTCAAGTTTTTCCTGATTTCAATAAGATTAATTGAGTTTCTGGTAAAGTTTTCTCTGTTTCAGTTTTAGTTCTCAAATTTCTGATCATGTGAATGAATTAAATAGAGGAAATCTTTCCCAATGGCTACTTAAGGGTGTTTAATTCACTTCAGAACTTAGTTAAGATTTTCTTCTGTGTTTGCTTTTCTGGGAGGAAAACATTCAGCATAAGTTCATTTTTCTTTACATTTTTGGGCTGGATAGTTTCAGTTGTCAAACTGACACACCTGGGAAGAAGGAACTTGAATTGGGGAATTTCCTCTATTGGACTGGTCTGTGTGCATATCTACCAGACATTTTCTTGGTTGTTGAGTGATGGTGGAGGGCTCAGCCTATTGTGGGTGGTGCCACCCCTGGGCAGGTGGTCCTGGGTTCTATCAGAAAATAGGCTGAGCATGAGCCGGGTGAGCAAGGCAGTGAGCAGTATACTTCTGTAGTCTGTGCTTTAGCTCTGCTTCTGGCTTCCTGCCCTGAGCTTCTTTCTGGGTACCCTCCATGATGGACTGTAAGCTGTAAAGTGAAATAAACCTTTTCCTCCCAGGTTATTTCTGGTTTCTGTATCTTATTATACCAATAGGATTTTTGCATTGCCCAGGGATACTCTGTTAGATTTTATTCCCAGATTTTTTGGTGAATGAGGTTCCTAGTTTCATGATTTCCTTCTTTAGCACTAGGGCAAGAAAAATTTTAAAGGGGTGACGGTGGTGGTGCCAGGGATAGGGAGAGTAGCATGTTCTTTAATTCCTGAAGGATTAGTTTTTTGTTGCTTAGCTTCTTTATGCTTTTCTTTTTCATTTAGCTGTCATATCTCCAAAGGTCACCATATATTTTGTATTTGTCTCATTCTTTTCTAGAATGAATCAATCCTTTACTGAGGTTTCTACTTTCAGAATATTTCATTTTCAAGCCCTTCCTCATGGATGTACCTGTAAAATATTGTCCTAGCTTGCTTTCTGTTGCTGTGAAAATATCATGACCAAAAGCAACTTGAAGGGGAAAGGGTTTATTTCATTTTACAGGTTATAGTCCGTCATTGAGGGAAGCCATGGCAGAAACTCAAGGGAGGAGCTTGAAGCAGAAACTGTGAAGGAATGCTGCTTATTGGCTTGCTGCCAGGTTTGTGTTTAGTTTCCTTTTTATGAAACTCAGTCCCAGCTGCTGAGGGATGGTACACTCACAATGGATTGGGCCCTCATGCATCAATGAGCAGCCAAGAAATTGCCTCACAGACATGCTCACAAGCCAGTCTGATGGAGAAAATTCTTCACTTAATGTTTGTCTTCCAAGATGTGTCAAGCTGACAACCAAGATTAACCATCACAAATATTGTCTCATATCTGTGCTGAGCATTTAGCAATTAATACTAGGCTCTGTCTTTTGGAGAGTGATGTTTTCCATACTTTACATGATCTGTTTTCTTCTCATTTTCATAAGCCTCTTAAGCTACCTCATTCCACTTGCTGAATTCAGACATGTGATGGCAATAAAACTACATAGGAGTTTAAAGACTGGTGGGTTTTGTGTGGGAAATTTGAAACTTATGGCACTCTTGGGTAATTCTAAGTGTCTGGGTCAAATATGAGATTATTTGTTTCCTTTTATTGATCATGTAGTTTGTTTATGTAATTGATTCAAGTCACAATAATTATCCATAATAGAAGGCACCTTATTTAATGTTATATTTTGCATTTATTTTGTGTCTTTCCTGGTTATCAAAACATATTCGTTGATTCCAATAAATGACTCAATCTAAGTAAATTACAATGAATCTTTCTCAACTTTTCTCCCTCGTCTTATTGCTTTGTATATAAGTGATAAGGGCTTTAGTAAGTACACTGTTATTAAAACTAATACTTTAACATGATAGCCACCTTTAATTGGAAAACCAATTACAACTTTGAATCTAGGGCATAGAAATATTTCCTTTTTTTACCTTAGTCACATATTTAGATTATTGACTTGGTGGAATGTCAGTTGATGTGATACATCCACTGCAATAATAGCTCCTGTTAAATAAAAACAGCAGCTTTCTTATATTTAATGTTAAGAGAACAGAGTAAGACTAATAGACAGATAAACTCTAGACATTTATAGAGCATTTATACAAAATGCAAACCATAAAACCCATTGGATAGGTTTCAGAATGAACAAGAAAGGAAAAGAAAACCTCTCTTCCCTTGAATTTTAGGGAAAATATAGCAACATGTGTGTCTAGAATGAAAGTTCATTAATTAAGATCTGGGATGGTCCTGGGCCTTCCAAGAAAGTGATAAAAATGTTGCAAATAGGACCCAGTGGGGAGGTGGAGCTGGCTCTGGAGGGCTAGAGAGATGAGGCTTCTTCTTAAACAAAGCAGAAGGCTAATATCCTGGGATATTTTATAGATCACTGTACGATATGGAATATTGGGAAGCTGTGAGGTTAAATACAGAATCAAATGCTTCCCAAACCTCGGATGCTTGCTCTAGAGAAACCCTGGTGTCAAGATTTGTGAGATAAATTTGTTTTGCCTAATTAGGTCACCTAGGAATACTTAGGATCTATATGAATTTTACCCAAGTAAAGTTTGACATGAACATCATGCAATGTTTTCTGTTAATTAGATTTCTCAACATAGCGTTGTGGTGACAGTGCTTGTATTTTATTAAAATCTCAAGAGCACTGGTGAGGGAGAATATGCCATCTAGCAATATTTTGCAAGCTAATTACCTGAGGGGATTTGGGAAAATTTGTGCAGATGAATGTACTACACAAGTAATAAACTCTTATAAAACATGAAGTATTCTAATTACAAAGCAATTATTATAATGCATGATAATCTCTAATTCCTCTCCTTATTTCATGTGACATTTAGCTTTTATTGGAAAGTAAAACAAAACATAAGAATTTATCATTCATTTTTAGTTTCGCTTTTTAATTATTCCTAAGTCCTCTTGGTTGGATGGCAGTTTTTATTTTAAATACCATTCAGAAACAACTTTACTTGTTTAAAAGTTAAATGATAATGAGTACATATTCACTTTTGTGTGTTAAAACTACAATATTGATGCCATCTGGATGAGTTACTAAAACTATTTCAGTTAGGTCCTCTGTTTCATGTAACCTCTATTTTGCTTAGTTTTTTTTTCATACCTAAAGACATAAGATGTTCCTTACTTATTCTACAATTTTGAAGGTGTTTATTAACTGTTTCTTCAAAATTTTTTAGAAAATATATTTATTTGTGTGTGTGTGTGTGTGTGTGTGTGTGTGTGTGTGTGTGTGTTACATGTGTGCAGGTCCCCTTGGAGCTAGAGTTACAGGCAGTGGGGGTTGGGAACTGAACTTAGGTCTTCTGCAATAGCAGCAAGCACTCTAAATTGTTCAACATCTCTCTAATCCTTATTTTGTATTTTTGCATCATATCTGAAACAAAAAGGAAAGCCTACGAAAATCTAAAAATGAAAAATTCCATGCTGTGGAGACCAGGTGTGGCAAGGGTCCCAGGATGGCGCCCGAGACTTTAGCCAAGTCTTATGACTAACACCTGATTCCCTCCTACCTCTAAGTAAAGCCACGCTCACCGTTCAAGCTGCGCAGGTGCACCCTGTATGCAAGATCAGGCCAGATGATACCAATAGACTGAGGCCATGTAACCTGGGCTGGGAAGGTGGATAAATAGAGGGACTTTCTGGTCTTGAGAAGAGAAGCTTGGAAAAAGCAGAAGCTTGGAGAAGTAGAAAAATATGTGCCTGAATAATAAACCACTTTGAGAAGACAGAGCGGGAGGTGCTTTGTTTCTGTGGGTTCATACAAGTGCTCCCTACGAGTGGTGGCCTGTACGGGGATGTGGAGCGGCGGCCACGCTCAGCCCAGAGCGGGGGGCGTGAGCATAGAAGCATAGCAGCTTTGGGCTCTGAGTGCGCTGGGGCCACGGGCCGGGCAAGGCGGCGATGAACGGCTTCAGCACCGAGGAGGACAGCCGCGAGGGGCTTCCCACTAGAGCTGCAGAAGAGCATCTCACAAAAGAGGCTCAAGCTGGATAATGACCACAGCGTAAGTGCAACAAAGAGACTTAAGACATTTGCTGCAGAGACTTCAACAGAGCTGCAGAGACTTATGACCGCAGCGTAAGCGCAACAAAGAGACTTAAGACATTTGCTGCAAAGACTTCAACAGAGCTGCAGAGACTTATGACCGCAGCGTAAGCGCAACAAAGAGACTTAAGACATTTGCTGCAGAGACTTCAACAGAGCTGCAGAGACTTCAGACCAGGACTTCAGACCAGGCTTCAACAGGGCTCGGCTAGCAGAGACTGTGAGCTGGCACTTGGAAGGGCCTCGGTGCCGCAGGCTCGGCGTAGCCAGAAAGAACCCGCTGAGCTGGCCCGGGCACCGATAGGACGGACCCAGAGTGAGAACCAGCCGTTAAACTTGGGGCCGAAAGAGGCACGGGGCGCACAGGAGACGGCGTAGGCGGCCAGCAGCCTGCAGGCGAGGAGGCGGAGCAGCCCCACCGAGGTGGCGGTCCGGGCTTTCTCATGGCGGAGGCTGAACTTGGACAATAAAGTAAAGGGGCCCGGAAAAGGGGCCCAGAGAAGGGGACCGGTAAAGGGGCCCGGAGGCTCGTTCAGAACTCATTGTGGTCAGGGTGAAACCGTTTTGAGAAGGACGAGCTAGAAAGGGGCCTGGTAAAGGGGCCCGGAAGGCTCCCCGGAAGGGGGGACAGTGAAGCTCCCTGGAGGGGGAACAGTTACAGTCTCTTTATTAAAATAATAAAAAAAGGGGGAGATGTGGAGAGCAGGTGTGGCGAGGGTCCCAGGATGGCGCCCGAGACTTTAGCCAAGTCTTATGACTAACACCTGATTCCCTCCTACCTCTAAGTAAAGCCACGCTCACCGTTCAAGCTGTGCAGGTGCACCCTGTATGCAAGATCAGGCCAGATGATACCAACAGACTGAGGCCATGTAACCTGGGCTGGGAAGGTGGATAAATAGAGGGACTTTCTGGTCTTGAGAAGAGAAGCTTGGAAAAAGCAGAAGCTTGGAGAAGTAGAAAAAGATGTGCCTGAATAACAAACCACTTTGAGAAGACAGAGCGGGAGGTGCTTTGTTTCTGTGGGTTCATACAAGTGCTCCCTACACCATGCTGCCTTTTGTATTTCTAGGACAATCCTGTTCTGTAGGATACGGCAAGTAACATATTTTGTGGGGAGAACCTCCAGAACTGCTCTGAGGATTGCCTGCTTTGAATGTTTGTTGGGCAGGGATGGGGGTGGAGCAGGGTGTCATATGCACAGTAAAGCTACTTTTATTTTGCTGAAATAATTAACTCAATAGACTCACTTGGTGAAATAGCAAATTTTCTTTAGTAATAAAGAACTTGGGAGTGAACTTACAAGAAGTTATTTCATTTGTTTAAACAACAGCTATAATGCCCAGTGTCAATTCACCACACAACAGCTAATTGGTGTCATTTTTCCCCCAGGTGAGTAGAGACCATGCCTGGATTAGAAACTGAAAATGCAGACCCTTGTTTTCCCACTGACTTTGGTAGGATGCTCTCAACTTGGGGCTATTGATATGTGTGGAGGGGTTTGTCAGAGAAAGCTAATGGAAAATACCTCTATAATAAAGATGGTGTCTTAGTTTCTTTTCTTGTTGCTTTGATGAAATACTCTGACAAAAACAATTTATGAAGTGGGGGGTATTTTGACTCACAGTTCAATGTAGAGAAGATAAGTTCACAACAGAGAAGCCAAGGCAGCAGGAGTTGAAGCAGCGGATCAGGGATCATCTCACAGCCACTGTCAGAGGAGCAAAGGGAGGGACGAATGCTTCCTAGTGCTTGACTCGCTTTGTCCATTATTTTTGTTATTTTTACCAGAAATCCCCTGCTGAGGCAATAGTACCACACTGAGTGGGCAGGTCTTCCCACTGCAAAGCAGTGAAGGTATGCCAAGCTCATCTTCCAGGCACTTCCAATTATTAAGTTGACAATTGAGATCAACCATCACAGTCGTCACAGAGGAAAACACACACCACTCTGGCCTTCCTTGGCCCCTCTCCATTACCACACTTTTCACCATGAAGGCTGATGAAGGTATGATTTATTCCTGAGAGGACAGCCATGACTACACTCATCCTGCAGTTCTGCAGAAAGGCGTGGCACGCAGAGGGGGTCTGGATAAACTCACCTGGACATTGCCGGTGTTGCTGAGCCGCTAGATACACCGGATAAAGTCACCTGGACATTGTGGGTGTTGCTGAGCCACTAGATACACCGGATAAAGTCACCTGGACATTGTGGGTGTTGCTGAGCCACTAGATACATCGGGTAAAGTCACCCTGACATAGTGGGTGCTGCTGAGCCATTAGATATATCGGGTAAAGTCACCTGGACGTAGTGGGTGCTGCTGAGCTACTAGATACACTGGTCCTTCTATTTCTTGAATCACTTTCAGCTGTTTGTATGTTCAAATATGAAATGTTCCTTATAGTCTCTTATGTACTGATTACCAGTTGATTCACTTTGGGGAATTGATTGGATCTTGAGGGCTCTGATCTACTCAATGAATTAATACCTTGGTGGAGTCACAATATGACTGCATTGTTGTAAGAAAGCAAGTTAAAAGTGGGTCATGCCTGGCATGTCTGCCTAGTGCTGGCCTCTTCTGGTTTTCCTTGCTTTCTTCTTCTGCAGGCTCCTGTGGAATCAGCAGAGCTAAGAACTGAAACGTCTGAAGCTGGGAGTTAAAATGTTTCATGTAGCCCAACAATTTAAGTTATCAATTCAACTTTAACATTCAAAATGCTTACTTGGCAAAGAAACTAACTGGTTATAGTCCATCTTAGGTAATTTTGTTAGCTGGCAGAATTTTTGTGGTCACATTGTTTCTTTCTGTCATCCTGAGGCCCATGACGTTCTTCACAATTGTAATTCCACAACCCCTGTTCTCAAAATTCTTTTCCTCCTGGATCTCTTTTATCTCTAGTGCAAAACCTGTGGCCATCTCTGTTTTACATTTTAACCTTCCTTAGATTCTCTGTCAGCTCTGTGTCCACACATACTGTCTGTTGCTGGTGCCCAGAGTGACTTTCCTACTTACCACATGAACTTGCCCCTCTGCTCAGGTACCATACAGTTTAATTGTTTTAATTTAATACATGCCCAGGAATTTCTTACAGTCTAAGTTCCTAGATCAAGCATATTTTTAGTGATTAGATATATCTTATTTATAAATTAACCATAAATATCAAACTGAAACAACTGATATAGTGTTGTGTAACCATATACACCAGACTAAATAAAACTGGGTATGATATATATATGATATATGTATATATCATATATATATATGATATATGTATATATCATATATATATGTATGATATGTGTATATATCATATATATATATAGTCTCAGTTCTGTCTGCTGCCAAAAAGCAGACAGAGAAAACAGTAGCAAATGAAACACCAAAACCTTAGCAACATTGTTTTGTAATATATGAACTTGGGAAATTTTTGCTTGGTTTTCTTTGTTGGCAATTTCTAAATTTCATATAATATATTACATATAATGTTTCTAATTTTCAAATGATATTTATTTTATGAGTAGTATTTTTCCTACATGTGTATATTACTATTTGGGCTGGCAACAAGAATAGATTTTCCACAATTATTGTGTGATCAGCAGGATAGTTATTAAGCAATTCTTTGCAGATTGCTATCCATAATTAATACAACTGCATACCCCAGATTTCACAGGAGATATATATATATATGATATATATCATATATATAGATATATATCATATATATGATATATAGATACAGAGATTGCTTTGATGAAATATATATATTGATATATATCATATATATATTTGATGATATATATATGATATATATATTGATATATATCATATATATATTTGATGATATATATATGATATATATCTCTATATATGATATATATCATATGTAGAGATTGCTTTGATGAAATACTCTGAAAAAAGCAATTTATGAAGTGGGGGGTATTTTGACTCACAGTTCAATGTAGAGAAGATAAGTTCACAACAGAGAAGCCAAGGCAGCAGGAGTTGAAGCAGCGGGTCAGGGATCATCTCACAGCCACTGTCAGAGGAGCAAAGAGAGGGACGAATGCTTCCTAGTGCTTGACTCGCTTTGTCCATTATTTTTGTTATTTTTACCAGGTCAAAAATCCCCTGCTGAGGCAATAGTACCACACCGAGTGGGCAGGTCTTCCCACTGCAAAGCAGTGAAGGTATGCCAAGCTCATCTTCCAGGCACTTCCAATTATTAAGTTGACAATTGAGATCAACCATCACAGTCGTCACAGAGGAAAACACACACCACTCTGGCCTTCCTTGCCCCCTCTCCATTACCACACTTTTCACCATGAAGGCTGATGAGGGTATGATTTATTCCTGAGAGGACAGCCATGACTACACTCATCCTGCAGTNCTTAGTGAGAAAAATTCTTCAACACCATTATATGTTTAGTCTATCCCAGCACCAATGGTGTCAAGCTGGACAACCAAGACTGTAATCCAATCACGGACAATATTGCTCCTCAATCTAGTGAGTGAGCATCTTAGCAATTAAATCAACTACGGCTCTGCTTTTGGAGAAGTAGAGTTTCTCCCAATATTTACATGGATCGTTCTGAATTCTATATCTCATATTTCATGAAGCCTCTTAAACCTGCATACCTCCATGTCAACACTAATCGCCCATGAATTATCAAGACATGTGATGGCAATCTACAAACTAAAAGGAGTTTAGAAGACTGGTGGCGTTTTTGTGTGAGGAAATTCTTGAAACTTCAGTATGGCACTCATTGCAGAGGAGTAATTCGTAGAGGTACATGGCGTCAAATCTACTGACGTATTCATGTTGTCCTTTTATTCGATCATGTACGCTTTGTTTATAGCATGCCTCCAATTGATTCAAAGTCACCAATCAAATATAAACCTCCAACCCCATAATAGAAAGGACACAACTAAGGATATAACCTGAATTTATATTATTGCATAATATCTTTGCTGGTCTTTTACCTGGTTATCAACCCCCCCCCCCCCCCCAACCCCCCCTAATTAACAATAAATTCGTTGATCTCCAATAAATGAACTCAATCATAACAAGAAACAAAGATTACAATGAATACTCATTCAATCCAACTTTTCTCCCTCGTACGTTTGGATTGCACCCCGTTGTAACCTCATCATAACAGGTTGATTACAGGGTCCAACCTCATTAGCTACTAAGTAGTAAACTAAGTTATCATCCTCCAAACTTCAATAACTCCATAATCCTTGTAAAATGAACAGATGCACTACCCTTGGTCAATTGGAGACCTTAAAATCCACAGTTTACAACTTTGACATAGGGCAAACCCCCCGATACCGAAAATATGTCCCCATTGCTCTTTCCCTTGCTCACCACTACTTGAGATCATACCTCATGACTTGGATTTGGAATGTCAGTCTAGATTGAACATCCCACGATGCACAATGAATCACGCATCATGTTAAAAAAAACCAGCAGCCTTTCTTTAATAATTAATGTAAGTGAACAGAAGTAAGACTAATAGACAGATAAACTCTAGACATTTATAGAGCATTTATACAAAATGCAAACCATAAAACCCATTGGATACAGGTATTACAGACATAGGAAATGCGGACAGAATGAAACAAGAAAGGAAAAAGGAAAACACCATACTCTTACCCAATTGATGATTTTAGGGAATATATATAGCAACATGTGATGATCTAGAATGGAACAGTTCACAAATAATTAAAGATCTTGGAGCAGAATGGTCCTGGGACCGTTCCACAGTGACAAGCTTTGATAACAAATGTATGCCACAAATAGAGACCCAAGTGCCCGGAGGGTGGCAGCCGGCGGTCTGGAAGGCTTTAGAAGAGAGTGGCGCTTCCTTCATTAAACCCAAAGGCAGCCGAGAAGGCAATATCACCCTGGAAGAATTTTCACACAGTCAGATCACCACTGTAACAGATATGGTAATATTGGAAGCTCTGTGATGATTAAAATACCAGAAATCAAATGCCTATCCCAAACCTCGAATGCTTGCTCTAGACGAAAACCTCTTACGGTGTCGAAGTATTTGTGAAGATAAATTTGATTTGCCCTAATATAGCGTCACCATAGGAATACTTAAGGATCTATAGGGAACTTATACCCCACATGCTAAAGGTATACATGACACACATGAACATCTGCACATGTTTTCTGATTAATTGAAGATTTCTGCAAACATAGCGTTTGCTAGGTAGGTACATCGCTCCTATAGTAATTAATACATAACTAAAATCTACAAAGAGCTATCCTCATCGTCGGCGTGAGTGCAGAGCATTATCCCATCTAGCAATATTTTTCAAGCTAATTACCCTGAGGGGGATTTAGAGAGCGAACAAAACTTTGCTGCAGAAAACCACCAAAATGAATCGTTAACTACTACAAAGTTAATAAAACTCTTACTAAAACATGCAAGTATTCTCCAATTACACTAGCAATACATTATTAATGCATATAATCTCTAATTCGTTCCTATAATCTATGCATGTGACACTTTAGCTTTTACTTGAGAGCCAAGCTTGCATAAAACAAAACTAAGACGATGTTTATCACTTCTTTTAGTTTGCGCTTATCCTTAATTATCTAAGTCCTCTTTGGTTGACGGAGGCCAAGTTTTTATTTTTACATTACCATTCGAGAAAGTCGGAAGCCCACATTACTATGATTTCAACAAGTATAAAAGTCACGACTAAATGAGTACATATATCACTTTTGTGTTGTTTCTTAGAATACTCACAAATTATCTGATTAGCCATATGGGCTGGTGATGTAAGCATGGCTTCACTAGAAAAGCTATTTTTCAAGTTAAGTCCTCTGTATTCATGTAACCTCATATTGCTTAGTTTTTTTTTCATACCTAAAGACATAAGATGTTCCTTACTTATTCTACAATTTTGAAGGTGTTTATTAACTGTTTCTTCAAAATTTTTTAGAAAATATATTATTTGTGTAGTGTAGTGTGTGTGTGTGTGTGTGTGTGTGTGCTGTGTGTTAATTTGTTGCATGGTCCCCTGGAGCTAGAGCTTACAGGGCACGTGGGGGTTGGGAACTGAACTTAGGTTTTCTGCAATAGCAGCCAAGCACTCTAAATATGTTTCAACCATCTCTCTAATCCTTATTTTGTATTTTTGCATCATATCTGAAACAAAAAGGAAAGCCTACGAAAATCTAAAAATGAAAAATTCCATGCTGTGGAGACCAGGTGTGGCAAGGGTCCCAGGATAGCGCCCGAGACTTTAGGCCAAGTCTTATGACTAATATCTGATTCCCTCCTACCTCTATGTAAAGCCACGCTCACCGTTCAAGCTGCGCAGGTGCACCCTGTATGCAAAGATCAGGCCAGATGATACCAATAGACTGAGGCAACGCAACCTGGGCTGGGAAGGTCGATAAATAGAGGGACTTTCTGGTCTTGAGGAGAGAAGCTTGGAAAAAGCAGAAGCTTGGAGAAGTAGAAAAATATGTGCCTGAATAATAAACCACTATGAGAAGACATAAGCGGGAAGTGCTGTTCTGTGGGTTCATAACAAAGTTGCTCTACGAGTGGTGGCTGCCGGGGATGTGGAAGCGGCGTAGGGCCGCAAACACGCTCAAGCCCAGGCCACCGGTGGGGCCTGAGCATAGAAGCATAGCAGCTTTGGGCTCTGAGTAGACAGCTGTGGCCACAGGAGCCCTGCCTCACGGGACAAATCACGGTGGAAGGCGCCAAGACCAAACACAGTAACAATGAACGGCTTAGCACGAGGACGGAACAGCCGCCGAGGCGGCAGGGGCCTTAGCCCATTAGCGAACATGCAGAAAAAGAAGCAACATCTAAAACACAAAACAAAAGAGGCTCAAGCTGAACCATTGAAATGTACCGATCAGGTCCGTACCAGTGTCACAAAAGAGAGCTTAAATGAGCATTTGCCAGCCTGCCAGAGACTTCAAACAGAGTCTGCTCATCGAGCACTTAATTGACCGCAGCATGTTTAATGTCGTTTTTCAACATAGAGATTCATTATAAGACTAATTTAGCATGTCTAACAATTCTTTCAACTTAGTAGCCGGCATGAGCCTTTATTCACATGACCCTAGCGTAGAAGCCGCAAACAAAGAGATCTTCAGATCATTATTGAATGCAGAAATACTTCAAACACGTAGCCTGCAGAGATCTTAAAACCAAGGAGCTTCACAGGCACAAGACCCACGGCTTACCACACAGGGCTCGGTCTAGCAGGAGACCTGTCGAGACTGGAACTTGGCAAGGGCCATCGGATGCACCAACCGGCAGACGCTAAAGCTGCGTACCAGAATAAAGAATACCCTCGCTGAGACTGGCCATGCACCGATACTCGCAACGGACCCCAGTTAGTCGAGAACCTAGCGGTTATTGAGGACTTATAGGGCTACCGATAAAGAGTGCAGGAGCAGCACAAAGGGATTGGCAACGATATGCGGCCAGCTGAGCCTGCAGGTCAGAAGGAGGCGTGTAGACGCCCCCATTACGACGAAGCCGGTGGCAGTCCGGGCTTTTCTCACTGGTGGATGCCTGGATCCACATTGGACCAATACAGTACAAGGGGCCCCGGGAAAAGGGCCGCCCAGAGATGGAGGACCCAAGGAAACGGAGCGCCACCGGAAAAGGTAAAACCGCTCATTCAGAGAAGTCACGCTCGCGGTACAAGATAGGTTGAAAACCAGTTTTGAGAAGGAAAAACGAGCTAAGAAAGCGGCCCTGGTAAAAGGTGAGCCTCGGATTAAGGGCAACCTCCCCGGAAGGGGGACGAGTGAAGCTGCCCTGAGAGGGAAGGGGAACAGTTACAGTCTCATTTTATTAAAAGTAATAAAAAAAGGGGGAGTGTGAGAGCGTGTGGCAGCGAGAGTGTCCCAGAGATTGGGCGCACACTATGAGAGGTTTTTCTTATTGAGCTAACCACAGACTGAAATTCCCCTCCTCACCTCTAAGGTAAAAGCGCACGGCTCACCGCTCAACAGCTTGGTGTCAGGTGCCACCCTAGTTATGCAACAGATCAGGCCAGTATCTCAACACGCATCACCAACAAGCTCAGAGGCCATGTAACCATGGGCTGGAATGGTAGAGGATAAAAATAGAGGGACCATTTCTGGTCTTGAGAACGAAGAAAGCTTGGGAAAAAGCATAAGCTTGGAGAAAGAGAAAAAGATGTGCCTGAAAAATAAACCACTTTGAGAAGAAAGAGCGGGGGGTCCTAGACTATGATGATTTCTGTAGTGGATTCACCCTCACTCTAAGCGATGCCTTCCCTACTACACTCATCTGGCCCTCTCTGCTATCAAATTCTACATAGGCACAATCTCTGTTCTGTAGGAACTTACCTAGGCACAGTAATACAATACCATTGGTTTCTAGTGGGAGCGAGAACCTACCAGAATAACTGCCTGCTGAGGATATGCCCTCCGACTTCTACTTTCGAACATTGTCTCATGTTGCGAAACAGAGAAGTATGAGCGAGAGGATGGGCAAGAAAACGTTTGATAACAACTGTCAGTGCCCGTGTCAAAGCACAGGAGTCAAAGGCCTCTTTTAATTTTGCTGAAATAAGTTAACCTCAACTAGAACTCACTGAGAAAAATACAGCAAAATCATTTCTATTCAGTAATTAAAGAAACGCTTGGGGAGTGGAACTTTACAAAGAAGATAATACAGTTGTTTAAACAACAGCTATAATGCCCAGTGTCAATTCACCACACAACAGCTAATTGGTGTCATTTTTCCCCCAGGTGAGTAGAGACCATGCCTGGATTAGAAACTGAAAATGCAGACCCTTGTTTTCCCACTGACTTTGGTAGGATGCTCTCAACTTGGGGCTATTGATATGTGTGGAGGGGTTTGTCAGAGAAAGCTAATGGAAAATACCTACAAACTTATAAATCAATGACAGGATGTCCAACATGTACCTTAAGGTTCTTAAATAATCCCTTGTTGCTATGCACATGACCCAATACTCTGACAAAAACATCATTTATGAAAGTTGACGAGGCGCACTGACCTATTCTTGACTTCACAGTTCAATGGTAAGAGAAGATACGTTCACAAACAGAGCAAGCCCAGACGCGATCCCAAGGCAGCAGGAGTGACAGCAGCAGGATCAGCGGGGATCGAATCTCAAAGCCACTGTCAGAAGGAACCAACCAGCGCGCAGGAGTAACGAATGACTTCACTAGATTGCTTGACTGCGCTAATATGTTATTATAATTTTTGCTTATTCTTTACCAGACCAAATCCCCTGCATTGACAGCAATAGACATACCACACTGAAACAGTGGGCCAGGTACTTCCCACTGGCAAAAAGCAGAGTCGAAGGACATACTGCCCAAAAGACTCAATACAGAATAATTCCAATGGCACGCTGCCAACAATTTATAGATTGACAAATTTTGTAGCATAATCAACACATCAGCTAGTCGTCACCAGAGGGGGAAAAAACAACAACATCCACTTCTGGCCTCTACCTGTGGCACCTCTACACAATTCACCAACCCTTTTTCGTCACCATCATGCACATGGCTGATGAAGTCATGAATTTTATTTCCTATGATTCACCAACTCACCGAGGACAGCCATGACTTAACCCCAATAACTACTCATCCTGCAGTCGTCTGCTTGATAAAGGCTTTTCGGCTACGCCAGAAGGGGACCGGGTTCCTAGGAGTAAGCTCAACCTGGCACATTCTTGCCCGGATCTTGTTGCTGGCCAGCCGCCTAGCTATACACCGTGCATACACCAGTACACCTGGACACTATGGCGTTAGGTGTTGCTGAAGGCACAACTAAGGATACACCGGAATATAAAGTCCACGCTGAGATTCATTGTGTGGGTGTTGCACTAAGAGCCAACTAGATAAACATACGCGGTAAACGTCACCCTGACATAGTGAGGTGACGTGGCTGACGTCGTTAGATATCATCGGGTAAAAGTCACCTGGACTAGTAAAGGTGCTCCGCCATAGCTACTTAGAACACAACTGCGGACTCCCTTCCGCAATTTCTTGACCTCAAACTTATCAGACATGCGCCCCCTTGTCATTGCTTCAAATAGAAATGTCCATTATACGTCTCTTTTTACTGATTACCAGTGATTCACTTTCGGGAGAATTTGATGGATCTTGAGGGCTCTGATCTACCCTGAAGAATAATACCTTGGTGGAGTCACAATATGACTGCATTGTTGTAAGAAAGCAAGTTAAAAGTGGGTCATGCCTGGCATGTCTGCCTAGTGCTGGCCTCTTCTGGTTTTCCTTGCTTTCTTCTTCTGCAGGCTCCTGTGGAATCAGCAGAGCTAAGAACTGAAACGTCTGAAGCTGGGAGTTAAAATGTTTCATGTAGCCCAACAATTTAAGTTATCACCATCTCACCCTTACCACATTCAAAAATGCATTTGAATAGAGAAAAACTAAACTGGTCTATAGTCCATCTAAGGAATTGGCTTTAGCTTGGCAGACATTTTCGTGGTCACATGTTTTTTCGTCCGTTCATCCGAAAGGCCCAGGAGTTTCTTACCCAATTGTAACTCCACAAACCTCCTGTTCTCAATTCTTTAAAAATACCTCCTAGGATTCTTTATATCTTAGTTGCAAAACTGGAGCCATCTCTGTTTACATTTTTAACCTTCCTTAGTTGATTCTCTGATCAAGCTCTGTGGTCTCACAACATACTGTCTGTGCTGGTGCCCCAGAGTGACTTCTCCTACTACACACCAGAACTTGCCCCTATGCTCAGGTACCATACAGTTTAATTGTTTTAATTTAATACATGCCCAGGAATTTCTTACAGTCTAAGTTCCTAGATCAAGCATATTTTTAGTGATTAGATATATCTTATTTATAAATTAACCATAAATATCAAACTGAAACAACTGATATAGTGTGTGTAACCATATACACAGGACTAAATAAAACTTCGGTATGAGTATATATATGATTAATTATATATCACCCTTATTATATTGAATATGCTATTACATGATACTTATGTATATATGTGTAATCAATCAATATTTATCGATTAGGTCTCAGTTCTGTCTGCTGCCAAAAAGCAGACAGAGAAAACGAGATTAGCAAATGAAACACACAAACCTTAGCAACATTGTTTATGAAATATATGCATACTCGGAATTTTTTGATTGTTTTCTTTGTGGCAAAATATATATATATATATATAATATATATAATATAATATCATATTATATATATACTATAATTATGCCTTTCTGCGAGAGCCGGATGAGTGCAGTCACCGGCTGTCCTCTCAGGAAATAAACTCATACCCTCATCACCTCATGTTGTGAAAATAGATTGTATGAAATTGGAGAGGGGCAAGGAAGGCCAGAGTGGGGTGTGTGTTTATCCTCTGTGGACGCTGTGATGGTTGATCTCAATTGTCAACTTAATAATTGAATTGCCTGGAAGATGCAGCTTTGGACATACCTTCACATGCTTTGCAGTGTGGAAGACCCTGCCCACTCGGTGTGCCACGTAAACTATTGCCTCAGCAGGGGATTTTTGACCTGGTAAAAATAACAAAAATAATGGACAAAGCGAGTCAAGCACTAGGAAGCATTCGTCCCTCCCTTTGCTCCTCTGACAGTGGCTGTGAGATGATCCCTGACCCGCTGCTTCAACTCCTGCTGCCTTGGCTTCTCTGTGTGACTATTCATTATTACAGTGAACTGCTGATCAAAATTACCCCCACTTCATTAAATTGCTTTTTTCAGAGAGTTTTCATACAAAGCAATCTCTAGACATATGCATATAATAATCACTAATAGAGTACTATATCTATATATATCTCAAATATATATATGATATATTCCATATATATATCATACTATCATATATATATCATCAAATATATAAATAGACTATTTACTCATTATATGATATTTCATCCAAATCACATCCCTCTGAAGCAATCTCTGTATCTATATATCATATATATGATATATATCTATATATATGATATATATCATATATATATATATCTCCTGTGAAATCTGGGGTATGCAGTTGTATTAATTATGGATAGCAATCTGCAAAGAATTGCTTAATAACTATCCTGCTGATCACACAATAATTGTGGAAAATCTATTCTTGTTGCCAGCCCAAATAGTAATATACACATGTAGGAAAAATACTACTCATAAAATAAATATCATTTGAAAATTAGAAACATTATATGTAATATATTATATGAAATTTAGAAATTGCCAACAAAGAAAACCAAGCAAAAATTTCCCAAGTTCATATATTTCAAAACAATGTTGCTAAGGTTTTTGTGTTTCATTTGCTACTGTTTTCTCTGTCTGCTTTTTGGCAGCAGACAGAACTGTGACTGTACAGAAGGAGGACTGTGTTGAGAAAAGGTTCTGAATTTCTGATAACCACACACTATTACAATTTTGACTATTTATGATGCTCACGATGATGTCCTTTAGTCCTCAGGATACTGTAATTATGAAGGATTATTTCTGTTCACATTTTACTGATGAGTACTTAGTTCAGAGCAATGAAGGAGTTGGCCCAAGGTGGCACAGATGGTAATCCTGGAGCTGACCTGGAGCCCATGGCTGACTGGACTTCCAAGCAGGAGTTTCTTTTTCTCTTGGGCTTTCAGCCAATTGTTAATCCATAGGATCAGCGGGAGTTGGTGTTTGATTCCAATCTGTTTTAGTTTTTAAATGTGCAGACTGTCAAGAAGAATACATTGGAAATTAGTCCTATAGCTTGCTCTTTGGGGTTCTCAATAGATTCCGTTGCCATCTTAAGCCTCTCTCTGCCTTGTTCTAGTCAATGCTCAGTACTAGGCAGCAGACAAACCCCAAATACTGAGAACCAACAGTCACAAAGTTCTAAGAATGTAGAGGGACTCCTGACAAAGAGTTTAAAAAAATGAATTTGCACTGTTTGAAGGGTCTCTCCTAAAAGCAAGACCAGTCTGCATCCTTCTCATCCTTTTAAGGTGAACTTTTTAAGGTGGAGCAAAATGGGAAGATTCTAGAACCTGAAGCTGACAGACAGCCCCACCCAGTTCATTGACTGTTTACTTTCTTAAGCCCAAGTTGTAGTCAAAACTGGACACAGCTGTTCTTTTTCAAGATTTCATTCCCAGGCTGAAGTGTTTGGATTTCATCACATTGTTTAATAGTTATAGAATTCAAACAGTCACCTCGAGGCAGGAAGGTTAGCACTCTATTAAGATGGATGGGAAAAGTTCACACCTCTCACTTTTTCTTTATTCTTTGCTTTTCTTTCCATGTGCTTACAAACCCAGCAAAACTGAACCACATAGCCTGTTTTAAATCCACTGGGCTGGAAAGTTGACTTACTAAAGAATGGGGATTTTCCAGGAAAAGGAAAAATCCACAGAGTTTTAAAAATCTGCAAAATCCTGCTGTTAGCAGGATTATCAGAGAGCAAAGAAATCATATACAAAATCTTTTGATTCTTAAATCACCAAGGAGGTCTTAAAGCTCATGTGCATCTTAGTCTTTCTGAACCTTATGAATGTTCTACATGTAATATCTGCAAAATGGGAGAAGTAAAAGCAGCACCCCCTATGTGACACATTAGACTGGTGCACTTTTGTTTTGTTAGCTTTCACAAGTGTTTGTTCAAAGACACTGGAAAGGAGTTAACATTTGCTAAGTGCCTGTTTTGTAAAGGCACCACATTGGATACCGTGAGAGATGATGGTTCAGACCTTTCCCTCTGATGTAGAAAAACATAGATGATCTCCTGTGACACAAACGAGACTTTGAGAAGAGTTATACTAGAGATTCATGCAACAGCAACATGAAGAAGGAATGAACTTCTGACTGGGTCGTTTAGAAAATGCTCATAGGAGGTGTAATTCAAAGCCAATTTGGGTGATCCGGCAGGGGAAAACTAATTAACCGAATAGGGAGTTCTTTAAGAGGGTTTAAGATAAACCAGTTACATAGTGTTGAGAGATAAGACATACACAGTAGTTCCCTTGCTCCTACTGTCTTTTCCTGAGCATACAGAAAGGTGATATTTCCCAGCTTCCCTGGGAGTTCAGCAGGGCTATTTGTCTGCTATAACTGTCTTCTGGCAAATGGAGTGAAGGTTAAGTGATGGATGCCTTTTCTCTCCTGTCTTGTCCAGCTAGCTGAATGCAGAGGACACAGCAGATGCTGCTGAGGAAGTCACAGATGGCCATGCCATTAGATGGAAGGACTCAGAATGCTGGAATCATCGATGCCTGATGAGACAGAGGGAGCTCTAGCAAGCCACTGAAGTGTGCTGTTTGAGGCAGTGGCATTGGGGATGGTGAGGCTGCAGTCTGTCTAAAAGATCTATGAAATCCCCAGAAACAAGTCATTTGCAAGAAGTAGGTAATAAATCAATTTAAACAGTGAGAAGGTTTGAATGAAGAGGTCCAGAGTCAGAAAGGAGACGACATCCACTCTTTCCTATATAGACCTCTGTGAGCCATTTGGAAGATAGTCTGGTTTTATGCTGGCAATAGAACTTGGGATTATGAGTAAAAATTTTTAAAAGCAAGAGAGGGTGGAGAGGTGGGGGTTACTTGTAGGTTACTTCATCAAGGAACATACTTGGCCATTTTTATACCTTACAGGAAAGAAATCTATGCATTATGAGATTATATCTAAAACTTGTTGGTCCAAGATTACCTAAAAAATAAACTTTTATAGCTTTAAAAAATTCACAAGCTCTGGGGCTAAAGAGATGACTTAGTGATTAAGAGCACTGGCTGCTCTTGTAGAGGACCTGGGTTTGGCTCTCAGTACCCACTTGGTGGCTAGCAATCATCTATAACTCCAGTTCTGGGGGAGCCAACACTCTCTTCTGGTCTCCATGGGCATTGCATGCATGGGTGCACTTATATACTTGCAGGTAAAACATTCATATATATATATAATATAAAAATACATTTAAAACTAAAAAAGATACAGGAAATACACACATTTCTTAATAAATGTGAATAAAAATGAAAAATATTGAAAGGTTGAGGTATAAAATAATAGTCATTTACAATTTTGTGATGCTACAGTGTGTTTAGATCCAGTCTTCTTTCTTGCTGTCTCCACCAATTTATATAATATTGCATAGATTAAAAAAATGCACCTTCCAAGCTGGGTGTAGTGGCACATGCCTTTAATCCTAGCACTTGGGAGGCAGAGGCAGGCAGATCTTTGTGAGTTCAAGGCCAGCCTGGTCTACAGAGTGAGTTCCAGGCCAGCTAGGGCTACAGGGAGACGCTGTCTCAAAAAGACCAAAAAAATGCACCTTCCTCATGGAATTATATTAGGTATATTATATAGAATGTTCTATATGATCTATCTTCTGCAATTCAATTTCTTTCTGCTTTGTTTTATTTTACTCTGTTCTGTTGAGATAAGGTCTGGTCATGCGGGGCAGGCAGGGCACCTGGCATTTACAGTCTTTCTATTTCTGCCAGCTACAGGCACAAGCCACAATTACTGGCTAAATTTCTTTATGAACTTAATTTTTTGTAATTATGTAATTTTTATATGAATACAACTTAATTTTTTAGCTTTCCCCATAAAGCTAGGTACAGTTATTTTTAAGAAAAAAAAAAAAAAAAGAAAAGAAAGCAAGCTTAATCCCTGATCTTAGACATGACCCTAAAGGGAACTATGGGCATTTCAAATATTGGGGGTACCATCCTCATTGCTCCCTGGGTGGTTATTTGCTAGATGCTTCAAATTCAGCTAGATGCAAAGAAAAACTGTTTTAAAAAAATATTGTGGTTGTACAAAAAATATGGTGGTTGTACATAGTTACATGGTTGTGCAGAACCATGAACTGAATGAGGGATGAGAATGAGTCCTACTAGTTATTGTTGGGCATAGAGGAGAGCAGTGGAGTCACTGGGAGGTTGTTTGGAGTAGATGCTGCAATCCAAAGCTGTGTTACACGATTTTCTTTCCAGGCGTTCGACTCCCTTGAGAATCTATCATAAAAATCTGCTCAGTGTTTTAGAATTACTGTGGATATAAGCATAAGTTCCCACTGAGTCCTGTTACAATAGAAACATACATGTACACAAGCATGTAGTCTCATATGCACATTTTTTTTTTTTTAATAGAAGGAAAGATGAGCTCCTCAAGTAGAAGGAAATGTGAGTATTGTGATTTGCTGCCTCAGCTTGTCATTTCTGGGAGTATTTCTTTTCAACTCTGACTTGTAAAAATGTTTTGGGTTTCTCCTCAGAAGTTTCATAAGCATTTAAATTGAGCTGGCTTTCTGGGCGACTTACTGGCTGCTGCGATGTGTGGGGTTTTAAAGAAGTATGTGTTCCATCCATTGTCAGCATTCTCCTTGTGTTAGGACAAGGACTTCTAAAGTAACATGTTGATCCCACAAAGCAATGCTGTTTCTCTTCATTTAGTGTTGAAATAATAGAACCCTGTTTGGAATGCTAGGGCTGAGTGGGCAATATATCACATACGTATTCTAACGAAGGTCAAAAATCTACTTTTGTTAAATGTCAAAAATGACATTCTCTAATACCTATGTATATAAATTCTATTTATTTGTGCACTTAAATTAACTCTTTTCTAATCCAGCTTCCATAGCTGACAAAGATTTTCTGTGAAAGGCATTCACTTCTAATGCAGTTTTAAGTCATATCCAGCTCTGACTAGAGCAATTTCTTTCCCGACTTTGTGTCTTACTTAGTCAAAGGCACAGAAGCAGGCTTTTAATTAATTTCAAAGAGTAGGTTTTCCTCTGGAAACAGACACCCCTGACAGCTCTTTTCCTTTGCTGCGATAGTTCTAAATTGTATTCTTTTTCTTTACGTATGTGATCAAGCTATTAATAAAAGATTTTTGAATTATTGAGCATTCTATATTCTCCAGAAGAAATGGTTGTTGGAAAATGTGTATAGAATTCTAATAATGTTAAGTATATTTATAAACCTTATTAAGAGCAGAGTGACTTTATTTTCCAAGTAAGAATGTGTAATTTGAGGAATATACTTTCGTGAAGAGTAGAGTAGAAGTGTTGAAGTATAGGTCATCCAGAAAAACATAGGAAATAGCAGTCTGTCTACATAATATTTGGGTGCCTCTAGAGCAGAGGAAGTATTCTAGGCTGAACATAAAAGTAATAGCATGTTAGTAATGTGTGGTAGTTATAAAGTACTCTCACATACACTATTCCAGTTAACCTTTCCAACCTCCTGAGTTAGAGAAGGCGAATGTTATTAGCCACATTTTTTGGGTTAAGAAAATTGCAACTTTGAAAGCCCAAGTGACTTGCCCATGGAAGTGATCACTTGAGTAGAGGTCTGGTTCTTTCTGGTCCTGGTTATTTTCTGTCCTCTGTGTTGTCATTGTCCTAAGAGTGGCAGAATGGCATTAATAATATCTTCAAATTAGAAATTTGTAGTTGGACATTTCTTTTAAAATAAAATCCTTAAGTGGTCTTTCTTCTTGTGATAAACATCTCTGCAAGAAGTGGCACTTGGGTTAAGGGTTGACTCTTATGAGTTAGATTCTGTTTGGTAACAAGTTAATGTAACCTGCATTTGGCATTTATCCAACTAGGATCATTTCTTTTCTCTAGCTTTAGTCCAAATTTTATCCTCCAAAAGTAAGATATAAGAAATAAGAGAATTCTAGACATCAAGACCTAAAAACCACACTATCTCAAACACCACTATGTAATATGTCACACTACCATTCAGTTTTCAGCCCTCCATAAAGTCTTTCCTTTTTGATATATCTAAACAGTTTGGTGATTCCAACATTGGGGTAGGAAAATTTCAGAGATTTGGACAATGTATTGAAAGGAGAAATTGCTCTGGATCTATTTATAAATTTCCTTGGGGGGGAGGCAAGAAATGACTGGCAGGAAAGCCATCCAACTGTAAGTCCATGTGCTTTGAGGTGGCTTCCTAGTTAGACCACTTTGATTTTTTTTAGCTACAAAGTAAAAAGCAAACCCAAACAGCTTTAGACAAAGATTTACCCTTGGAACTTGGAAAGTATTTCATGTTTATGTATTGTAATAAAGTGAAATAATAATCTTTTTAGGGAAAGAGGTCCAGAGCATAAGCTGCCTTACACTAGAATAACATTAAATAACAAAATGTGAGCTAGGTGCTGTGGCACATGCCATTAATGCCTGTATTGAGGTAAATGCAGTCAGAGTTCTGTGAAATCAAGAGTAGCCTGGTTTACATAGGAGTTCCAGGTTAGCTGGGGTTACAGCAAGACTCTGACTCAAAAAACCCAAATAATAAATAAAGTTTGTTAATTTCTATGTTTTTCTCAAGGCCCTTTCCCCCAAGTTAATTTTGGTGTAGTAACATGAAAATTTGATGAGAAATAGTTTTCAATATTCATTTTTATTGAGTTTTTGTGCACTTTATACAATACAGCTTAATCATAGACACCCTCCCCTGACTGCCTCCCATAGCCCCCACCAAATTTCATGCATTCTGTCATATATGTTAAGGTCTATTGAGTCAAGTTTGTGTACCTAAATGTCCTTCAAGATGAGCTCATCCATTGGAGCCTGGTCAACCTATCTCTGGCATCACCCCTTCAAAGAAGATCAACTCTCCCTTACCCAGCAGTGATTATCTGTCAATAGTTCCTCTGCTACGACTGGGGCCTCCTGCCCATTTCCCCAGTTTTATGCTGTTTTTTTTTTTGTCTGAGTTTTCATGGGTCTTGTGCATGTGTCATCATTGTTGTAAGTTCATATGAACAATTCCCAGAAGTCTGGAAAACTCTCTTTCCTTATGGTTATCCACTATCTCTTTGACTAGAGAATTTCAAAAACAATTTTGTGAGTGGTTGATTGGAAGTAATGTTATTTAGGCAAGTTTAGAAAGAGAATATGTACCATAATGGACCATTTTAAAATGCATGCTTTTTTTTCACTTGTCAACAAATTCCCCTCTTTATGTTCAGCCCTGAGGGACAATATCTTGTCTGCTCACTGAATGCCACCTTGATTTCTGAGTTTCATAGCTCTCCTTTTCCATCTTGGCCATCCTGGAAAGATCGAGATACAATGTCAGTTTATCTTTATTAAAATTTCCACTTCTCCAAATTACTAAGAAACTTAACAATATTAATGAATACGATGAACATTTATGAAGATGCTTCCTGTAAGTTTCTTCTTTGGTGGGTGCCATGGCAACAGCGGGGGGTGGGTTTGCAGAGGAGGCAGCTAGGCCTCCTGACAGCTGAGTCCACAGTTGTCCTTCATCTCTCCCCAAGGCTTCTAGCTCATCAACACTTGCTTTACTGCAGAAGCCTCCTTGGTAAAACATTTCTGTTTTCTGTCTTACAAGTACATTTTAGATTTATCAAGAAAATAAAGCATTGAAAATGTAAAATTATCTTTTATAATGAGAATAATATAAGCAGAGGTCTGGAGGTGGGAAAGAAGAGAATTAGTGAGGAGCTGGACTATGAAGTTCTGACGGTGCCAGAGCTTGAGTCTTAAATACCTAGGAGACTGCACTTTGTTCTGTAAAGAATGTACTCTTTTGTATATGATTTCAAGAAGAAGGAAACTGAAGATAGCAGAATCAGTTGCCGCAGCTCTGATATGGATGAGGCTGAGACCAGGAAGTCATGGTAGGAATGGAGCGTAGGAAAGAAATGGAGAAAATTTTTTTGACAAAAGATACCCACCCTGTTATTGTCCTCTAGCCATGAGACGACAAGCTCAAAATCAAGGGTGACTCTTGCATCATGCGAACTTACTGACTATTGAAGTTTGGAACTGAAGGCAAAGTATTGATTGTATGAAGACAGGGGATTTTTTAGCAGGTCCCACACAATGGCAATTCTGGAGATCCAAGAGCTGACTTTCTCAGCATGCCGAAGAGATCCACGTCTCAAGGACGGTTTACATAAACTCAAAACACAGACTGGCTCAGTTTATTATCTGCATTTTTCATACACTCAACTTTCTGTCAATTTCAGTATTCAGAGAAACAATAGTGTATTCAGAGCATTGTCTAATGAGTACAGTACTTGAATAAATTATAGAAATCAGGTGATATTGCAGTTAACTATCTGTTAAGATCAGAGCACTTCTCCCCTCAGAGAAGTGTCTTGCCAGTGGGTTGTCCAATGGCAGAGACCCAGACTCCTTCTCTCGGCAATTCAGATACCTGCCCAACACCTGTCTTCCAGGATCTTCCTGTTCTTGTCATAATGGTCTCTTTCCCTTCAACCTCAATTTCTTTCTTCTGATAAGTTAATAACTGCAGACAAGCTCTAGTTCTCATCTTAACGATTTCTAGGAAACTATCTTACAAAAGTTAACACAGATGAATGAAAATAAATACATATGCAATAATATTAATTACAATGTTGTTTGTAATGCATATCCAAAGAACTGCCTGCACATCAGTTGGGGACTGGTCAAATTAAAGATGTTGTATTTATATAACAGCATTCTAGGCAGCTGTCAGAAAAAATGCATAAAAGAATGTATACTGACTTGATAAGATCTGCAAAAGAAATGCTATTATAAAAACGAGTTGTTAAAGAAAGAGAAAACCCCAATCAGCAAAATCAGAGATGAAAAGGGAAACATTATGAGCCAGGTATAGTGGCATATGCTTTTAATATCAGCACTCAGTAGGCAGAGGCAGGTGGATCTCTCCCACCAAAGTTAAACCAAGAAAAGATCAACAACTGCAATTTAAACAGACTCGTAACAAATGAAGAGATCAAGACAGAATACAAAGCATTCTGACTAAACAAAACCCAGATGAATTTACAGTAGAATTTTACCAGACCTTCAAAGAAGAGCTACAATAAGCACTTTTCAAATTATTCAAAAATATTGAAAGTTCCAAACAACTTATATGAATCTGTGTTACTTTAGTACCTAAACCAGATAAAAATACAACGTCAAAAAAGAAATGTACAGGCCAATATCTTTAATGAATATAGCTGCAAAAATTCTCAATAAAATACTTGCAAATCACACACAGGCACATATCAAAAAGATTATCCACTATGATCAAGGTGGCTTTATTTCAGAGATGCAAGGATGGTATATATATATATATATATATATATATATATATATATATATGTAATAAATCATGTAAACAGACTTAAAGACAAAAATCAGATAATCATTTCAATAGATACAGAAAAACCTTTGCGAAAATCTAACATGGCTTGATAATAAAAATTCTAGAGGGACTTGAACCAGAGGGAACCTACCTTAATATAATTAAGGTTATATAAGACAAACCCACTAAAATGGAGAAAAACTTGAATTAGTCTCACTCGAATCAGAAATGACACACTGCTATCCACTGTTCCCACTCCTTTTCAATAGAGTGCTTGAAACCCTAAGTACAGTAATAAAATAAGAGAAGGAAATTAAAGGGATACAAGTTGTGAAAGAATTCAAATGATACCTATTTGCAAATGATATAATATTATACATAAGAGATCCCCAAAATTCTAGCAGAAAACTTCTAGAAATGATCAACTCTTTCAGAACAGTGGCAGGAGGATGCAGAATCAATTTACAAAAATCGCTGCCTTTTATTTTTTTATTTTTTTATTTTATTTTATTATTATTATTATTTTTTTTTTTGGTCTTTTCGAGACAGGGTCTCCCTGTAGTCCCAGCTGTCCTGGAACTCACTCTGTAGACCAGGCTGGCCTTGAACTCACAAAGATCCGCCTGCCTCTGCCTCCCAAGTGCTAGGATTAAAGGCGTGCGCCACCACGCCCGGCAAAAATCGCTGCCTTTTATGCACCAGTAACAAGCAGTTAGAAGAAGATACCACGGAAACACTCTCATTCATAATGGCCTAAAAACCAAACAAAATGAAACAAAAAACCAAAACACAACTCCCTCCAAACTAGGAATAAACCTAATTAAGGATGTTAAAAATTTCTACAATGAAAACTTTCAATCTTTGAAGAAAGAAATTGAGGAAGAGAGTACAAGGTAGAAAGATATTTTATGCCCAAGAATTGGTAGAATTAGTATTGTGAAAATGATCACTCAACCAAAAGCAATTTACAGGTTCAATGTAATGCCACTCAAAAATTCCCATGGCTTTCTTCACAGAAGTAGAAAAAAACCCTTTAAATTCATATAGAACCACAGAAGACCCCAGACAACCAAAGCAATGCTGAGCATTAAGAAGCTGGAGGTATTACCATACCAGATTTCAAACTATATTACAGAGATATAATAATAATAAAAAGCATAGTATTAAGCCGGGCATGGTAGTGCGCATCTTTAATCCTAGCACTCGTGAGGTAGAGGTGGGTAGATCTTTGTGAGTTCAAGGCCAGCCTGGTCTACAGAACGAGCTTTAGGACAGCTGGTACTAAAAGGGAGACCCTGCCTCAAAAATACCAAAAAAAAGGAAAAACACTAAAAAGAAAAAAAAAAAAAAGCATAGTACTAGCACAGAAATGAACATGTCGATCAATGGAACAGAAGAAAAGACCCAAACTCTGAGTGCATGCACTTACAGGCAGCTGATAATTGACAAAGATGCCAGAGTACACACTTTATTGAAGATAAAGCATGCTAGGGAAACTGGATTTCCACATGTAGAAGAATGAAATTAGACACAAATCTATTCCACTGCACAAAAATCAACTCCAAATGGATCAAAGACCTCCACATGAAACCCAAAATGCTGAAACAGAAGAAAACATAGGCACTACTCTACAAACTATAGGTGCAAGAAAGAATTTTCTAAATTAGACTTCTTTCACTCAGAAGTTAAGGCCATTCTCATTAAATGAAAAATCTCTGTACAGCAAAGGAAAGCATCAGGTGGAAAAGAAAACTTACAGAGTTGGAGAAAATCTTTACCACCTGTACATCTGATAGAGTATTAATTTCCAGAACATACACAGGTCATATAAGACAAATAATCAAGAAAACAAAGGACACAAATAGTTCTCAAAAGAAGAAATAAAAATGGCTAAGAAATACTTTTAAAAAGTATTAAACATTCTTAGTAATTAGGGAAATGCACATTACAGCTAGTTTAAGATATCTGGGGACTGGAGAGAAGGCTCAATGGTTAAGACCACTGGCTGCTCTTGCAGAGGACCTGGGTTTGATTCTCAGAACCTACATGGTGGCTAATAACCTTCTGTAACTCTATTTCCAGGGGAATCCAATGCCCTCCTATGATTCCAGGGGTATTGCACAACACAGTTGCACTTACACACATGTGAGCAATACACATACACATAAAATAAAAAGTAGTAAATAAAATATTTTTAAAAACATATCATAAGGACTGAAGAGAGGGCTCAGCATTTAGAGCACTGGCTGCTCTTGCAAGAGACCCTGGATCAATTCCCAGCATCCAACATAGGGCTAACAACTGTCTATAAATTCTAGTTCCAGGATAATATATATATATATATATATATATATAATATAATAATATATATATATTCCTTTCTGGAGCCAGAAAGGAACCATAGGTGGGTTGGGGAGAAGGAGCTGGAGAGAAGGGGGATAGTAGGAGATAGGTGTTATCAAGGGGAAAGTGGGGATGGGTGGTTCTCTAACTGGGGACATACAGGCGGAGAGAGAGAAAAAAAGAGATAAATAAGAGCTAGGTTCTATGAAAAGCCAAAGAGAAATGCATTATTTCAGTAGCCAACTAAAAAATACACATACACTGGTGCTGAAAAGATGGCTCAGTGTTTAGGAGCACTGGAAACTCTTGGAGAGGACCTAGGTTTGATTCCCAGCACCTGCATGGTGGTTAACAATCTGTAACTCCAGTTCCAGGGGATCTGGTGCCCTCTTCTGAGCTCTACAGGGATTGCCTAAGACAGGTGTACTTACATACATGCAAGCAATACACTCATACACATGAAATAAAAATAATAAACAAAATATTAAAAAAAGAAAAATACACATAAAATATATACATGAGTACATGTGTATAGCTGAAGGCTAGATAACAAAAATCACAGTACCAGATAAGGGACATCTCCCTTTGAGTTGTTGGTCAGAATAGTCCAAGACATTACCAAATTAATATAGGCTATTATTACAGGGCTTGACTGTCTTCCAGAACAAGGTAAGACTTGATTGTTAAGATACTACATACTCCACACACAGGTCTTTGAGCAAATGAGCTGGAACTGATCTCGAAGCCTCTCTCTGAAGGCTGCTCTCATAGTATCAGAGGACATCATGTAAGCTGCTAAGGGAGAAAACCAATCAGTGGTTCCATCCAACTGTAAAACCTACAAAGCACAAAAATGACTAGCCCACAAAATTATCACTATTGGTGCAAGAGTGGCAGGTTTATCTTGGGGGGTAATCAACAGTTGCCTAGTCAGACATAAGGCCCGCTCAGCAGGAGAGAAATCATGTGTGGTACTATAAACATAGCCAAGAGCATGTGGCTGATACAGTCAAAGACCCTACCGAAAAACCCCCATCACTTTCTTGGACCAATGTATTCCTTATATGTTCTAAATGCATAGCCTTTTATCACAGACAAGTGTAGTTCTCATCACTCATCAAAGAAGCTTCATTATGCAACAGAGGGAGACAATTACAGTGTTCCGAAACTGATCAAAAGAATAAGTGTGAGGTACCAAGCCCTAACTCATACAGCTACGATGCAACCTTTACACCTAAGGCCCAGGGAACACTGTGGTAAAGGGGGTGAAAAATTGTAAGATCCAGAAGGACAAGACACCTGCTGCTACTTGATGCATTTTAGACATGACAGGGAAGCTGCACCAATGAAATCTCCACAGTATGGTAGTCAAATAAAATCTTCATAATGACGAAGCCAATTAACATGCAATTTAGATGGGGAAAATTTCTCAGGGTCTCACCACAAGAAGACGATCTATAGGCAACCAATGAATGCTGAGGAAAGGAGCATCAATTTTTTCCAGGGACTAGATCCCTGAGAGGTTATCTAATCCCAAGTGGGCAGTTCTAAATGCATACACATGGGAGGAGTTGGAGGGCACTGGAAGGGGTAGAAACTAGTTTTTGTATAGCAGAATTCCATCTTCATAAAATATGCATATGTATAGTTATGTATGTGTTTTTTGAACATAAATGCATCCTTTAATATACATACATATATGCTTTAGGTCAGATATAAGTACAGAAAGAACAGAGGAAAATAATTATTTTATATTTTATTTATTATTTTTATGCATATGAGTGTATTGCCTGCATGTACGTAAGTGCACCTTTGTCATGTAATGCCTGCAGAGGTCAGAAGAAGGCATCAGATCCCCTGGAACTGGAGTTACAGATGGTTGTTAGCCACCATGTGGGTGTTGGGAATCAATCCCAGGTCCTCTGCAACAGCAGCCAGTGTTCTTATCACTGAGCTATCTCTCTAGCCTGAGAATAATTCTAAATGGGAATGGTGGTTAACACCACGGAAGGGATTGGATTTATTTATTTATTTATTTATTTATGTGAGTGTGTGTGTGTGTGTGCGTGTGTGTGTGTGTATGTGTGTGAAGGGCGGAAATCAGAAAACAACTTTTGGGAGTTCATTCTCTCCTTCCTCAGTGTGGGTCCTGGAAATTAAACTCTAGTCTTAGACAAGCACCTTTACCTGCTGAACCATCTCACTGGCCTATGTATGGTATTAACAGAAGCAATCTGAGAATTTTATCTCTTCCTTTACACACACATGCACACCTGCACAAGCATATGAACATACACAGTGAAATCATGGGAAAATTATTTAAAAATTTTGTTTACAACTCTTTCCTTTCCTTACACACGTCCCCACAAATCTTACAATCTTTGGGGGGATATATTTATTTTTATTTATTTATTATTATTATGTTTTTTACTAATAATATACATAATTTTATTACAATTTAAAAATAAACAAAAAATTGCAACATCCTAAAAAACCCAAAATTTACTAGTAATACAGATTTCTATGAAGTTTGCTGTACTTCCATACTAAAGAAATTAAAGAAACAATTAAATATTTAGGAACATTCAACATCAAAATCTTTAAAATTTAACTGTGTGTAGTAGTCCCTCACAAAAAGCTACAACCTGTATTTTTTTTTTTTTTTGTATGTGTATGAATGTATTGTTTGCATGCAGGTCTGTGCACCCGTGACGTGCAATGCCGCGGAGGTCAGAAGAGGGTCTCAGATTCCCCTGGAACTGGAGTTCTCCTGGAATTGGAGTTACAGACGGTTCTCAGCCGCCATGTGGGTGCTGGGGATCGAACCCGGGTCCTCTGCAAGAGCGTCGGTGCTCTTAACCGCTAGGCTATCTCTCCAGCCCCATTTTTTTCAAAGTCAATTTTTTATTGAAGCTCTGTGAATTTCATACAAAACTACAAATCAAATCTAAACCTGTGCCCCCCTCTCTGCCCCACCCCACCCCACAAGAGCTCATGCATTCTGCCAAAAATGTTTTTCATCTTTTTCTCAGTCATTCTCAAAATTCTTGATGCAGAAGTTTACTGTTTTGAGCAGTTCACTGTTTCAGTCAGTTCTTTGATGCAGTCTTTCTGTTGTTGTTGTTCCTTCCAATATGCATCATTCCAAAATATGCACAAATGCATGCCACATATATCATAGGTTTTAGCATCTTCAGAGTATTTTTTTATTAAGTTAAATGATGTCATGTTTGAAGGCTCCTCCTTGGCAAGCCCAAACCACCATCAGTTCTGCCCCTTTGTTCCACACTGGGGTTTTCCATTCCCATGGTCATCAAATGAGGTCCAGTAAGCACTGCATCCTGTCTTGATCTTTCTGTACTGGTCTCCATGATATAGCCTGGGTATTCCAACAATGACAGTCTATACTCTGAAGAGGAAGAAACCCCAGTAGTAGTTCACCACAAGTTGGATGTCTCAGTAGTCCTCATCTGGCACTGAAGGATTGGAGGATTCTTGGAGAGACATGAGTTTTCAGTCCATATTGAAAGGTTGAAAAGCTGTGTCTCATGTCTTTGTAGTATGGCAAAAACAGTGGCAGGCACAGGGTAGCTGCACTTGCCAGTAAGACAGGAAAACTAATTGTGTGGGGGTGGGGGGTGGGGGTGTTTCCTTTTCATCTTTTTACTAAGATCTCAAGTTTTATAACTAAAGTACTATTTCTCAGGACTTACTATTTATATATTTCTGGTTATACTTTCCTTTTGGATGTTTAAGGCCACACAGTTATCCCAGATTAACCAAGGTTTTTGTTTTCTCAAGGTCAGTTGAGGATCTGGTCCTCAAGGGTCACTCAGGTTTGGGAGGGTGGGCTGGCTCCTTTTGGCTTTTCAATCACCAGTTCCAGCCACTCGAGGACAGTCAGGTCTTGCTAGACCAGGCTTCCCTTTTTGAAGCATAAGCAGTCTTTATAGACTGGATACTGGCTGAAATCCCATTAGTAGATTTCTAAGACCTCCCTGCACAGGAAGACTGGTGACTCACACTTGCAGGACATTTCAAGAGATGCCCCCATGTATAGTTCCCTGGGACTTAGTTGACCTCTAAGGACAAGGAACAAAGTTATCCCTTAAGACCCTTGGCCAAATTGGTATGGGCATTAAGTATGGTCATTAAGCATCCCAGAAAGGCTAAGTTACACCAGCCTGATACTTTTAACTACTGTGTAATATTTTAGAAAAGGCTTGGACAAAAGCTCAAGCAGCCTTGTATAAGAAATACCAAGAAACATTCCCATAAAATAAATACTGTGGTTAGACATAATGTCACCACAAACTAGTTTTTACCGCATTCCTTTAATCTTAAGGAATATACTCTAAAATATGCATACATATTTTCCATCCATATACCAAAATTCCTAACTCTGAAAATAAGTGGTAGCTTAGTTCTAGAGCCTGTTAAGGGATTCACAATACAGATCACGAGGAATATAACATTAATGTTGCTCAGTTTCACTTACAACTAGGTAATTGGCACTAGCATCCACAGATGAGGGATACCATTCCTCATTTGTTTTTCTGGGACTGTGTTACTTCACTTAACATGATATCTTCTAGTTCCATCCATTTACCTGCAAAGTTTATGATGTCATCTTTCTTTACCACTGCATATAACTCCATTGTGTAGATGTACCACTTTTTCTCTATCCCCTCATCAGTTGAGGGGCACTTGGGTGGGTTCCAGCTCTTCGCTATTGTGAAGAGAACTGCAATAAACATGGCTGTGCATGTATCTCTGCAGTGGGGTGAGTCTTGTAGGTATATACTCAGGAGTGGTATGACTGGGTCAGGTGGCAAGCTCATTTTGAGTCTTCAAAGTGTTCTCCACACTGCTTTCCACAGTGGTTATATGAGTTTACATTCCCAACAGCAGTGGATGAGTGTTCCCCTTTCCCCACAACCTCTCCAGCACTTGGTATCATTTGTTTTCTTGATCCTAGCCAGTCTTATTGGAGTGAGATGATATCTTAAAGTGGTTTTAATTTGCATTTCATTAATTATTAGCGATGTTGAACACTTTTTAAGATGTTTCTCAGCCATCTCTAATTCCTCACTTGTAAGTCTCTGTTCAGCTCTTTGCTCCATCTTTTGAGTGAGTCATTTATTTTCTTCTTTGTTTCTTGAGTAGTTTATATATTCTGGAAATCAATGCCTTATCAGATGTATCTGTGGTGAAGGTTTCCTCCCACTCTGTGGGTTTTCTCTTCACTTCCTTGATTGTTTCATTTGATGTACTGAAGCTTTTGAGTTTAATGAGGTCCCATTTTTCAATTATCAATCTTATTTCCTGCACAGCTGCTGTCTGATTTAGGAAGACTTTCCCTATGCTTATGTCTTGTAGGCGTCTGTCAACTTTTTCTTCTATCACCTTCAGAGTTTTGGGTTTCATGTTGAGGTCTTTGATCCATCTGGAGTTGACTTTTGTACAGGGCAAGAGGTAGGGGTTTAACTTTATTCTTCTACAAGTGGTAATCCAGTTTTGCCAATACCACTTACTGAAGATGCTGTCTTTCCTCCATTGTGTCTTCTTGGCCCCCTTGTCAAATATGAGGTGACTGAAATTGTATGTGCTCAAGTTTGGATCTTCAGTTTTGTTCCATTGGTCAATGGGTCTGTTTTTGTGCCAGTACCAGGCTGTTTTTATGACTATAGCCCTGTAGTATAGTCTGAGGTCTGGTATAGAGATCCCCTGTATATTCCTCTTTTTGATCAGCATTGCTTTGGCTATTTGGGGTCTTTTGTTTTTCCATATGAAATTGAGAAATTTTTCCCAAGCCTGTGAAGAAACTCTTATGGATTTTAATTGGGATTGCATTGAATCTGTATATTAATTTGGGTAGAATGAACATTTTTACTATATTAATTTTTCTGATCCATGAGCATGGTACAAAAACTCTTAGGGATTTTAATTGGGATTGCATTGAATCTGTATATTAATTTGGGTAGAATGAACATTTTTACTATATTAATTTTTCTCATCCATGAGCATGGTAGGTCTTTCCATCTTCTGATGTCTTCTTCAATTTCCTTCTTCAGGGGTTTAAATTTTTGTTGTAGAGATCTTTGGTGTCTTTGGTTAGGTTTGTTCTTAGGTATTTTATTGGCTTTGAGGCTATTGTGAGTGGGAAGGTCTCTTTGTATTCCTTCTTCAGTTGGCTGTTGTTGGTGTAAAGAAAGGCTACTGATTTTTCAAGGTTAATTTTGTATCCTGCCACTTTACTGAAACTCTTAATCATTTCTAGGATTTCTCTGGTGAAGTTTTTAGCATCCCTTAGGTAAATAATCATATCATTAGCAAAAAGGGATAGCTTGACTTCCTCTTTTCCAATTAGTACTCCTTTAATTTCATTTTCTTGCCTTATTGCCCTAGCAAGTATTTCAAGCACTGTATTAAAGAGGACTGTTGACAAGGGGCAGCCTTGCTGACTTCCTACCTTTAATGGGAATGCTTCTGTCTTTTTGTGTATGAGTGTGCTCTCTGCATGTAGGTTGGTGCACCCATTTCCTGCAATGCTGTGGAGGTCAGCATTCCCCTAGAAATGGAGTTAAAGATGATTCTTAGCCACCATGTGGGTTCTGGGAATCAAACCCCAGTCCTCTGCAAGAGCGGTTGGTGCTCTTAACCACTGAGCCATCTCTCCAGCCCCTGCTTCTGTCTTTTCTCCATTTAGGATGATGTTGGCTGTGGGTTTCCTGTATATGGCTTTGATTACATTGCGGAATGATCCCTCCAATCCAATTTCCTTCAGGACTTTAAGCATGAAGGGATGCTGTATTTTGTCAAAGGCCTTTTCTGTGTCAATTGAGATGATTGTGTGTTTTTTGTCTTTCAGTCCATTTATGTGTTTTATTATATTTACTGATTTTCGTATGTTGAACCATCTCTGTATCTCTGGCATGAATCCAACTTGGTTATGATGGATGATCTTTTTGGTGTGGGTCTGTATGTAGTTTGCAAGTATTTTGTTGAAAATTTTTGCATCTGTGTTCATTAATGAGATGGGTCTATAATTCTCCTTTTTGGTTGTATCTTTGCCTGGTTTTGGCATTAGAGTGATGCTGGCATCATAGAAGGAATTTGGGAGATTTCCCTCTGCTTATATCCTTCTGAACAATTTGATTAATAATGTTTGTAAGTCTTTTTGAAATGTTTTATAGGATTCTGCCATGAAAACATTTGGGCCTGGGCTTTTTTTAGTCGGGAGTTTTCTTATTACATCTTCAATTTCTTCATTGAAGATCTAATATTGAAGTCCCCTACTATGAGTGTGCTGGGGTTAATCTGTGCCTTGATGTCCTAGAGAATGATTTTATAAAGTTCGGTGCACCAGAGTTAGGTGCATATATATTCATGATTGTGAAACCTTCATGCTCAATTGTTCCTTTGATAAAGATATAATGGCCCTCTTTGTCTCTTCTGATTTCTTTTACTTTGAAGTCTACTTTGTCTGATATTAATATAGCAACCCTTGCTTTCTCTTTGGTACCATGTGCTTGGAAAATTTTTTCCATCCATTCGCCTTAAGTTGGTGCCTATCCTTGAGAATGAGATGGGTTTCTTGTAGACAGCATATAGATGGGTTCTGTTTCCTAATCCATTCTCCCAGTCTATGTCTTTTGATTGGGAAGTTTAGTCTATTAATATTTGAGGTTATAATTGAAAGATGTGTGTTGATTCCTTTCACCTTATTATCCATTTGAATTTTTGGTTTATGTTTCTACTTCTGCTGTTATGCTTTTATTGATTTCTCTTTCTAGGTGCCTAGGGATAGTTGCTCCTTCTTCTGTCCCTTGAATTGCTTCAAGTATTCTCTGAAGGGTTGGTTTTCTGGACATGTATTCTATATCTTGTTTATGTCATGGAAGATTTTTCTCTCTCCTTCAACTATAATCAACATTTTTGCTGGGTATAGTAACCTGGGTTGGCATCTATAGTCCTTTAACACTGGGAATGCTTTGCTCCACATTATTCTTGCTTTCATAGTTTGCACTGAAAAATCAGTTGTAATTTTGATGGGTTTCCCCTTATATGCAACTTGTTGCTTTTCTCTTGCAGCTTTCAGAATTTTGTCTTTCTTTTGGGCTTCTAGCATTTTAACTAAGATATGGCATGGGGAGTTTCTTTTCTAATCTTTTCTGTTTGGAGTTCTATGTGCTTTTTGTATATGTATGAGTTTGTCTTTTTTTAGTTTGGGGAAATTTTCATCTATTATTCTATTGAAGATGTAATCAAAACCATTCTCTTGGGATTCTCCTCCATCCTCTATCCCTATGATGTGGAGGTGTGATCTTTTCATAGTGTCCCACATTTCCTTTTTGTTTCACTTTTGTGCATTTTTAAATTTTTCATAATGTTTACTTGAGCTTTTTAGTTGTTCTGTGTTATCTTCCAGGTCTGATATTCTTTTTTTCTGCTTCCTCCATTCTACTTTTGAGGCTTTTTCCATTCCTTTCCTCTTGATTGGATGAGTGTTTGATTTCCTTCTTCATTTCATCCTGTGATTTCTTTAGTATTTCCACTTCCTTTTGGAGCTTCTCAATCTCTTCCTGTAGCTCCTTGCTTCACTGGTTGGTTTCCTTTTTCAGTGTTTCCACTTCCTTCCAGAGTTTATAATCTCTCCCTTTAGTTCTTTCTAGCTTTTGTCATTCTCTCCCTCTAGGTCCTTCTTGAGTTTTTCATTCTCTCTCCTTAGTTCTCGGACTTGTTCTTTATATTCTTTGATTTCTTTGAATGTGTCTGCAATTGTTTCTCTAAGATCTGTGTCCTGGGCCACCCCCAGGGGGATCCCACTGTAGGAATCTCCCAGAGGGTTGGTAGAGCTTGGTATGGAATTATCCTGCATCTTTCCCATGTTGTCCCTTCATCGTGCCCCTGGCATATGGGTTTCCCTTTGCCTGTATTCCAATGCAAATCCCAATGCCTCTTCACTGTGTCGAAGGCTTGCTTTGCCAGCCTCCTTCAGATGTCTTCAATTTTTTTCTCCTTGTTTATGGAGTGTTGACTTTTCTAGGGTTTTTTTTGTTTGTTGTTTATAGATTGGAAGTCTAACTCGCTCTTCCCTTTCTGTTCTGAAGGTTCTCCAAAAAAATCTGGTAGGGAACAACCCAGTCAGTACCTGTTGAGCACTGTGCTCACTCTGCTTCCTGCCAGCCAGTTTCTCTAGGTTGTTCCTAGGGCTTGGTGATGAGGGACTAGAGGTGTCTCATGTTCACTGTTTCATTTATTGCCTTGCCTTGTGCCCAGGAATCACTATTGTGGTCCCACTTGGACACTCCCTCAGCAATTCCAGTTGGCAGGGTGGGGGGCAAGGGGCATGCCTTGCTTAGCCTCTGTGCTTCAGGTAGTCGTGGGTAGTCCTGGGAAAGCCCCCATCTAAGCTCTGTGCACTCAAGTCTCACAGTGGTAACAGGCCCACCTTTATACCAGCTAGCAGGGTGACTCTACCCCCCCCAGCCACACAAGACAATGATTCAATTATCCAACAAACCAATGATACAAATCTTACAATCTTAAGGAAATCACTGGATTTTAGCATTAAACTACCATTAACTGTTAAAATTGATGAAAACTATAAAAGAAGTGTAATCAAAAGAGCTCTCAGGAAATGGAGACACTAATTCTGGAGCTCTTAGGAAATAGGGAAACGAATGCATGGGGATAATGGTGGAGATGCAGAAAGCTGACAAGGTTTGAGGTCTCCTCTAACCATAGCTTTCTCTGCAAAGTAGTAAGCCCACTTTCAATTCTTTATCAGTCCCCCTATGTCATCAAAAATGTCTGTAAATTTCAGGTTTTGAGACACCTACCCTCCCTCTTTCAACAGACTCTGGAGTCAAAACCTGCTGCAGTTTTTTCACAGAAGGACCCGAATTTTAGTTATTAACACTTAAAATGCATTCACTCTATATACTGGTCTAGGCCTAACATTTTGCATGTAATAATTATTGACAAATAATTGAATCTTGTGGATTACTAGGCTGGATTAAGCAAAGTAATATCTGATCATCAAGTCTATCATTCCTTGTCTTTGGAAAGACAAATTTATTGCTTGAGAGCTTTTCAAATCATCTAATCAAGATGAAGAAGCTATCAGAATTATCCAACACTTACAAGTCTTTCTTCTTTCTTGCCTTCCTTCTTTCTTCCTTCCCTCCCTCTTTCTTTCTTTCCTTCCTTCCTTCCTTCCTTCCTTCCTTCCTTCCATCTTTTCTTCTTTATTTATTCCTTCCTTCTCCCCTTTCTTCCTTCCCTCCTTTCTTTCTTTCTCCTTTCCTTCCTTCCTTTCTTCCTTCCATCTTTTCTTCCTTATTTATTCCTTCCTTCTCCCCTTTCTTTCTTTCTTTCTTTCTTTCTTTCTTTCTTTCTTTCTTTCTTTCTTTCTTCCTTCCTTCCTTCCTTCCTTCCTTCCTTCCTTCCTTCATTCCTTCCTTCTCCAGTGTTTTAGAGAATGCATTTATAGAATGTTTTATGAGAGGCTGGAGATGATAACATTGAACAAGGCCAAACCTTGCCTGTGAGGACAGTCATGTAGCTAAAGTGTGAAAGATGGACTGACCCATCCACAACCCTCACAGTCAGTTACAAACAAATGGGATCAGGAATGTGGGCCTTGCAGAGTTCTCTGGGAGACTCTGCACCCACCCCACCCCACCATCCATCTTTTCTTTCTCTTGTTTGTGTGTGCTTTGTTAAAAAGTGAATCTTGCTATGCTTTTCAGAAAGCTGACAAGAAGCGAGCTGAAAATTAAAAATGGGTGCCAGGAGGTTTTACAGGAGTCTAAATAAACAGCCCGGCAGGAAAGACGTGTGGCAGGCTAAAGTTTGAGGCTAGTGGTCAGAGTGAGGTAACAGACATCTGTGTAACAGAAGGCTGTGTTTGTTTTCCCTGTCCCTGCTCTAGCAAATTTATTGGGTTATCTGTCTTATTTTGACACTTGGGTGTTTAAGGTTTCTGTTCTAGGTGTCTAAGGACATAAAAAAATTATTGTACAGTTTACATTCCTGGAAAAAGCTTTGACATGAGCTAGCTGAAAAGTTGATATCTGCCAGCAACTGAGCAGAAAAGCCTTGTAGAGCTGTGTTTTCATAGAAGGTCCAAGAATCCTTTGTGAAAAGCACCAAGGATCAAGGGCTTCGTCTTTCATTTACTGCCATCTTCCTAATAGCTAGTCAAGTGGCATTTTCTTCTGTTTACTATTTTATGTATCATTTGGCATAAGAGGTATTTTACCTGTCATGTAGAAGTTGGAGACTATATTTATGTCAGAGGAGCTGGCCCTCAGTGTAGAAAGACCAGACACACTTTGAGTTTGTACAGAGGAGGCCAAGAATGCAGTGTAAATGCTAGAAGTAATGATAATGCATTTTGTCATGTGTAGAAATATCGGCATTTTGGTGACTGATGTACTAAGCCCCACACAAGTAATATTGATATATTTCTTCCTTTCACAATATCACTTTCAAAATCATTTTACTTATAAATCCATACTCTTTTTCTTTAAGCGATAACAGTAACTAAATGGGGGAGGGGGGATTTAAATACATCTCTGACATAAACTTATTTTCATTCATTCACTTATTCATCCATTTGAATGAGATTCAGTAAACATTTATGTATATAATAGTCGACATGTGAGAATTCTACACAAGAGAAAAGTATAAAACAGTCGCATGGTTATAATGAAAGCTTCTAGTTTTGTCTTCCTCTAGCACCTATAGAGGACACCTGGTTAACATAGTGGGTTTTCATGATACCTAGTGATTAGTTCTAAGTCAAGACAAAGAAAAAGAGAAAGAAAACCTCAATTGCCAACACCAGACAAGTCACCAGAGAACCAGTTTTACAGCAGCTAGTCAACTGGAGCCTGTGTCCAATTCTCCCTTTGTTCAGGCTTCCTTCTCTCTTGTCTTTTCTCTATGGCCCAAGATCAGGACTTGGTAGCTGGTAGCTCAAGTCCTTGCTACTCATGATGATTTGGGCAAAGGGCTCACATTTAGGCCATTGTAGAGCTCTCTTTGCTTGGGTTCCTTCCCTCGCACCACTCCTATATGTACGTCCCTTTCGCTCACCTCACCATTGGTGAGAGTTGGCCTTTTTGTGAATAAATCAAGAGTTTCAGAAGCAGCAGTGATTTGAACTTGATGAGGCTGTAAAGCTTGCATTTGAGGCACTTGAATGGAGCAGCACGGCTCATGGCTCTGACAAGATGTTCGGAAAGATGGCTTCCTTCTCACCCTTCAAGCCATATTCTATTGGAGACATCAGGCACTAGAAACAAAATGTCTGCTTGGTAGAGATTGTGTAGTTCATTGATTGATGTTTATTTCTGATAAATATGTTAGAAATTAAATGAAAAATACATGCTAATCACAGTGATTGAAAGCAAGTTTACAGTCCAGTTTATGCTGCATACACTCTCTAGCCAAGTCTTAGGACAGGCTTTTGAGGGATACAAACAAATATATACAACACAAAAGCTCTTTACTAGCAGCTCAAAAATGAGTTGGGGAGATTAAATTTACACAGTAAAAGTCAAATAAAGAGTAATAATAGATGTACTCCAAGGATATAAGTAAGCATTAGGTAATTATGAAATAAATTTTCTGTCATATATTCTCTCATGGAATCTTTACTATCTGAATATGCTGGAAGAATCTCTGGGACCTGAAAGGAGGTAAGGCCCACTGGGATATGGGGCATTCCATGTTGCAAAGTGGCTTCAATAGGAGCTGGAGACCTAGGGTAGGACTGGACCTGAACCCAGGAAGAAGAAACTTCAAGTGCTCAGTTTGGGAATGTGTGTCACAACTTCTAGAATGTGGGCTGGAAACATGGCTGGTGGATGCTCATCACACGCAACGAGCAAGAACGAAGCAATGGAGGGGCATCCGGGCTGGCGTGAGGTAGCTCTTCAAGGCACTGGGAGCCTCTGCCTCTGGTACTGCGTACTGGGTAAATTCCAAATCTACCTTCTTCAGTGGGTCCAACAGAGGAAAGAAAGCGGTGCTCCAGCTGACTCGGGTAGATGCAGACTGGGGTCTTTCTCAGCTCCAGGATCAGGGAAGTCCTGGAAACCTGGGAACTCAGGTATATCCAGGAGCTGTCGTAAATTGTGCGTAGAGCCTGCTCACCCTGGCAGTGTTTGTTACCTGAGTCTGTATGTCCAAACACATTCCCCCATAGCAAATGAGGAGCTTGTAGCCACGCCCATTTCTTCCTTCTGGGCCTCCGGCAGCTCTGTAAGGTGGTGACAACCTTCTTTTCTCCGAGGCCACCTTGAGGACAGTCTTGGTGTCCTTCCCAATCACCCACTGCCAACTTTCAGAGTCGGACTTAAAACAGCTGCCCCTGTGTCTGAGCACCCATCAGCTCAAAAACTTGCACCTGAGTGGCATCACACTGACCTGTACATTCCTTAAGCCCCTCCAAGTTCTGATAGACAGGCTATGGCTATACTGTTGACCATAGACTCAGAGGGTTCCCTATTTATTGCCATCCTGCCTGCCTAAGTCACAGCTTCCAGCTCAGTATGCTTAGCCTCTATGGGAGCCACTTGCTCATGTCCACTCTGAAGACCTTCTTTGTCACGTGAGCCTGGAGCTGTCCGTATCCTGTGGAGAGCTGTGGTGACCTGGGTGCTGTGTTCATAGGCTGAGTTGCCCAGCAATGTGTTGAGCTCATGGACAAGAGTCAGAGGTGGCTGAAGAGGGTCTTGTTTATTATTGGCTTCTGCCTTTGATGTGGCAGCTGATATGTCTAAAATATGGAGTCTAGTCTCTGTGATATAGGACAGGTAGCTATAGGATACTTGCCTACTGGGGTGCAAAAATTAGTATCTTTCTTCTGGGCCACTGAGATGAAAGCCAAAGCCTGGGTGTCTGGTCAGGTGGCACAGAACATGAAGTTTCAGGTACTGCTTGATGTGAGGGGGAAAAGAAAGGTGACACAGGGAGAAAGGTTCATATGAGGTGAAGGGATCTTGTGAACAAATGTCACAAGGAGTGAGAATATGGATCTGAACTTCAGGAAGTGGATTCTGATTATCATATTCATGAGGTTGTCATACAGTCATAGTAAGAAGGCAGGAATCTGAATCTCATCCTCTGCTGTCTTCCTGAGCCCATTAACCTGACTTCTAGTTTTTAGAGCTACAAAGCCCTGTGATTGTGGGCACAGAAAACATGCTGACTTGTCTGGTCAACTCAGGACATAAAACAAATCAGATCTGCTCTTTTCAAAAGGAAAGGAAAGGGAAGAAGGAAGGAAGCAAGCAAGGAAGGAAGGAAGGAAGGAAGGAAGGAAGGAAGGAATGGAGTAAGTGAAATTTTCTCTTTTTTATTTTATTTTTTTTATTTTTGAAATTTTCTATACCTATTTGGCCATGGGACTCTTGTCATTTATTTTCATTTTATCTTCATGCATATGAGGTGAAGAAAGATAGGGTAAGGCCTTGGATACTAAAAAAGAAAAAAAAAAAGAGCAGGAAGGCACTGGTATTTCTAGAAAGAACATGGGGTCAAGCAATTGAAACGAGTTCTTCAGAAGGATGTGTCCTTGGTGATATACTAGGCCTTGGTGAGAGTCAGGGAAACATTAGTCCAGTAGCATAGTGAGGATGGATGCTGGGTTAGAGCTGAGGCCAAGGCACAGAGTCAGTGGAAGCAAACATATTTAGTAGTCATCTCAGAGGAGAAGGTATGAAATGGTTGTAACAAGATTTAATTGAGCATAGGTAAGATCAGAGCATGATAAATGCTCTCACGGGGAAGGAGGATAACTGTGGGACCAGGTCGTTAGAAACAGCGGAAATGAACAAGGCGACAGGCAGGAAGGTAGCCAAGACATGGAGAAGACAGAGGATACAGTCATGAACTCGGATGTCTACACATGTGCCAAACCAGGCTGATCACATACATGCATATTTGTAATTATAACACTGGTGTCGTGACTTAGAAATGACAGCTTTCAAGTCATTGACACAGAAGCATATCCAAGGGAATTCAGTCAGTGTGTGGAAGTCACCGACACAGAAGCCTGTCCAAGGGAACACAGTCACTGTGTGACAGAAGCCTGTCCAAGGGAACTCAGTCACTGTGTGGAAGTCATCGACACAGAAGTCTGTCCAAGGGAAAACAGTCACTGTGTGGAAGTCATCGACACAGAAGCCTGTCCAAGGGAATACTGTCACTGTGTGGAAGTCGTCGACATAGAAGCCTGTCCAAGGGAACACTGTCACTGTGTGGAAGTCATTAACACAGAAGCCTGTCCAAGGGAACTAAGTCACTGTGTGGAAGTCATCGACACAGAAGTCTGTCCAAGGGAAAACAGTCACTGTGTGGAAGTCATTGACACAGAAGCCTGTCCAAGGGAACTAAGTCACTGTGTGGAAGTCGTTGACACAGAAGCCTGTCCAAGGGAACACTGTCACTGTGTGGAAGTCATTGACACAGAAGCCTGTCCAAGGGAACTAAGTCACTGTGTGGAAGTCATTGACACAGAAGCCTGTCCAAGGGAACACAGTCACTGTGAGGAAGTCATTGACACAGAAGCCTGTCCAAGGGAAAACTGTCACTGTGTGGAAGTCAGGCATTGGAATCATTTTGGTCTCACTGCCTCCAAATCCAGAAAGCATAGGTGAAGACAGAGGATCTGGGGAGATGAACAGACTCACGGGGATTTATGGGAGTGATGGTCATGGAGGACGTGTGAAGAAACAGGTTAAGGAAAGTCTTTGGAATTTTCAGTTTTAGAAAGCCAAAGCCTTCGTGGGAAAGGTAAACCTGGAAGCATGTTTGCAAGGTAATAAGTGACCTTTATATTATAAGCACAATAGTGTATAATTATAGGATTTTGGGGGGGTATTTTTGAGACAGGGTCTCCCTTTAGTCCCAGCTGGCCTGGAACTCATTCTATAGACCAGGCTGGCCTTGAACTCACAGAGATCCACCTGCCTCTGTCTCCCAAGTGCTGGTATTAAAGGCGTGCACCACCGTGCCTGGCAGTTAAGATGGTTCTTAGCTGCCATGTGGGTGCTGGGACTCAAACCCAGGTCCTCTGCAAGAGCAGTCAGTGCTCTTAACCACTGGGTCATCTCTCCAGGTCCAATTATAGGATATTTTAAGAGAACATGTGGAAATAGGATAAGTTATAAACTAGTGGGATACATGTCACACTGCTTAGTGCTCCAAGAAGCTAAATAGCATTAAATTCATAATTTGTGTGGACACTGACTTCCTGAACTTGGGCAATCTAATAAATAGGACAGGCTTTGTCAGAAGGTCACCACTGAGAGATGCCAAATCTAACCCACATCCAGCTACGCCCAGCTGTGGCCTGACCAATTACAGTCAGCCCACAGTCTACCATGTCACTGGAACAGCACTGTTCATTCTTTGTTCGAATACTTTCAGCACAAGAGTCAGGGTTTGGAGGAGGGGCATTCATTCTTTTTGCCTACAAATCTGGAAGAGAGAGAGAGAGAGTGAGAGAGAGAGAGAGAGAAAGAAACTCAGGAAGATCTGAGTCAGCTTCAGTCCAGTGGCTGGGAGTGCAGCAGTTTAACACTAAGCAAAGGCCTGTTCAGTGGCTAGTGAATCAAATTAAATTCTGAGCAAACAGTTCTCCAGCCGCATCTCAGTCTGTTTCAGAATCAATGCAGGTGATTTATGGTTCCTTAGGGTTGCATTCGGTTTGCAGTGTGCTGGGATTTCCATGCATAGCTACCATTTACCACTAATGAGCAGTGCGAGTCAGTCCCAGGGCGCCTGCAAGGAAGGCAGCACATGGTTCTGCGCAGCATTACAGGCTTTCTGTGCAGAAGGGGCTCCTTAGCTGTGTCAGGAGTCTGAGCCGGCCAGGAGGAGCTGTTAACCATACGCTGAGAGCTGCCAGTCTTTTTCTCCCAGAAGTACCACGGCCTTTTAATTTAACAGTTCTCTGGTGTGTGTGAAAACCCTTTGGGACAAATTTGGTTCTCCAGCCTCAGCATCATGATTCAGACAGGAGTTGGATGGGGGCAGAGGAGTGCATTTGGCTTCCTGAGCTGTTTCCTTTGTTAGCAATTGATAAAAGCAAATCTACAAGAACAAAACGGTCGGCCTGTCTTACCATGAAAACCTGGCAAATGGTGGCAAATACTGTTCAGTAAACAGTAGATGGAGGCTCACACAAACAGGTGTCTCATGAGAAAGTGTTCATGAATTCTCTGAAGAGCTTCTTGTAGCTCAGGGGGATTGGTGGTCAGGGAAGAGAGGCTGTGGTCAGTGACTCTTTCCAGGATATTAACAGTTCTCTAACTCTTTTATTTCATTCACCGCTCCTAGTGATCTTTTTAGGGAGGTAATGTTGTTATCCATTTTACAGATGAGTAAACCGTGGCCTGCAGGGACTAAAATGAGTCACTTTAGTGCACACAGCTCATGGGTGGTAGTGCAGTGATTACTGCACTGGCCATCTTCCTGCAGAGGGTGGAGTTCAGTCACTAAACAATCAGGAATATCTTCCTGCAGAGGGTGGAGTTCAGTCACTACACAATCAGGAATATCTCAGGCCACTTCCATTTGGGTTCTCAGCTTCTCTGCCATGCTCTCCCTGAGGCTGTCAAAAGATTAACAAAACAACAAAGAAGCCTTTGCAGCCTCTGAATTCTCAGCTTGGATAGCAATTAGAAATATAGATGTAAATTCATTCACACAATTGGTTTCGGACCAAAGAGAGTTGAGAGCAACTGTGAGGCAGAGAGAAATGAGGTGAGAACAGATTTCTATGCTGTTCTTGAAGCAGATTGTTATGGTTTTGAAGACAAAGTTCAAAGAAGGAGAAAAAAAAAGGCATAGCCTGTGGAGTGGCATCATGGGTAAGGCCTTCTTCAGCTGAGAGTGAATAGCTTCTCTGAGGTGGAACCTGAGCCTCAGCCACTGGAGAGGGCTCTTGTGGTTACAGACTTGCCACCGCCCATCTGTGTGAGATGAGCTATGCATATAGTGTAATAGAATAATGAGAATGCTGAAGAAGAAATTTTCTAAAAGAACCTCATTGGCTTGGGAAAGTATGTCTCCTGCAGGACAAAGGAGATGCAGGGTCTTTTCCTTGAGCCCCTGGTATAACTAGGGATGGTTTGCTCCTAAAACACTGTCTACTGGGATCTACCTATTGTCTTTTTGCATTCTGCAGTAGAATTCACTTCTTCCCCCAGAAGTGATTTTTCAGTTCCTTGTGAAGTAGAGATAAAGTACTTACAAAACTGACCTCAGATCAAAGAGTCTACATTTAAGAATCTGTCTTCAAACTCAACCAAACATTTCAGGATTCAGACTTCATGAGGAAAAGAGAAGTGTCTGTCTTGAAATTTGATTTAAACTAGTTCCAAGAAAAGTATTAAGTAAGCCTGGTACCTCCTGGGAAGACAAGCGGCTCTTAAAAATCTGAAGCCATATTATAGAGATTTTTATGAATGAGCCACACATGGATTAAATTACCCATATTTGTAAAAAAAAATCAAATGACAAAGCACATGGAGCAGTTTTACTGAGCCCAAGTTATTTGGAAAACTGAACCAGATACCCTAGAAGCCCCAATGCGGCCTAGTTTCCCAGCCTTCTTTGGAAACTCAAATTCAACCATTCATATAAAATTATTGGTTTCTCTTTAACATGTGTTGAAGCTAGGATGAAAAAAAAAAAGTTATGTGATTTTCCTGGATTCTGGGGCCTCCCCAGAATAAAGGGTCAAAGTGATGACCTGGGAGCTCAGGGCTGTAGCCTACAGCCAAGGGTGAGTCCCAGACCCTTGGCCCTTGGTCTTCTTGCTTCACTATAGTAAGGGTTTTGACAGATGGCTAAAAACTTGGCTCTTTACTTTATTTCCTAATTTTTAAAGTTGGTTATTGTCAATAGTGAATGAGACTTTTTATTTACTTATTATTTTTATTTTATGTGTGTGAATGTATTGCCTGCATGTGTGTAAATGTACCCATGTTGTGCAGTGCCTAGGAAGGTGAGAAGAGGGTGTCGGACTCCCCTGGAATTGGAGTTATAGACAATTGTCAGCCACCATGTGGATGCTGGGAATCAAACCTGGGTCCTCTGCAAGAGCAGCCGTGCTCTCAACCACTGAGCCATCTCTCCAGCCTCAAGACCTGTTTTTTGAAAGTTTATTTGTGGTCAGTTGATTGTATATATTGTGATTCTTGTAGCTATTGTTCATTCAGGATATGAGGCTGTTGGGGGAACTCCAACTCTGAAAAATCTCTGGTAACTGTTTAGAAATAGGCAGTTCTAAAAATACTTAAGTGGAGGTATGAAGGGAAATAAAGAGTTCCTTTACTGATAGTCGTTATTAAGTATAGAAAGGGACCAAAGGCTTGGCCATGGGATGATTGATGGCCGACTGACATGAGGGTCTTTGACTATCACATCTATTAGAACAACACAAATACCAAGTATAGACCCAAATATTTTCCAAGATGAGGCTAGAATTTGGGACAAATACTTTGAAGTGTGGGACATCACTTAAGATTAAGCCCTCTTTATCACTAAGTAGCAATGATGGGACCTAAACCCAGGTCTTTCAACTCTAGTGCTTTCTCTGCCAGAATTCATTCCTTATACCTTGATTGGTGTTATATATCCAACAGGCATTTATAAGGCAGAGGCATCATGTGGTTAAGGTTTTAAATCCATGGATACAAATGCTGTTTTAAATAATTAACATTAAAATGCTTTGCACTTTATTTCACATATGTACCATTTATTATAGATTTTTATTACTATAGGCATTATTCATTCATAAACACGCATTATTGAATGGGATTGTTAACACAAAGCAACTATGCTACTCTTTGTGAGTGGTCTGTAGGATTCTCAGGAGTACTTTGACCTTATTTGTTATTATATATAATAACTTGTTTTATATATAACAATAATAATTTGTATATATAT
>VZQC01004376.1:6489096-6590458 GCA_009823505.1 Rhizomys pruinosus
GAGGGAGAGGGAGAGGGGGGAGAGGGAGAGGGAGAGGGGGGAGAGGGAGAGGGGGGAGAGGGAGAGGGAGAGGGAGAAGGAGAGGGAGAGGGAGGAGAGGGAGAAGGAGAGGGGGAAGGAGAGGGAGAGGGGGGAGAGGGAGAGGGGGAGGGGGAGGGAGAGGAAGAGAGAGCAAGAGCATAAGAAGTGGAAAAGGCTGTAATGGTCAATGTCAGCCCCCAGGGACACACATTGGCTCAGCAAGGGTGCACCTCCTAAAGGTTTCATAACCTCCCAAACAGTGGGATCAACTGGGGACCCAGCATTCATATACATAAGCCTATGGGGGGCTGTTTCTCATTCAAACTACCACATCCCTCTCTTAGCACAAACACACCATTTTTCATTTATACCCAATCTGTTCATCTCCCTTACTTATTCATAATGCAATGAAAATATCCATGGTAGAGGTTGGAGAGGCAGGAGTGAGGAGTGTGCAGGCACATTTTGGATAAAGGAGTAGTGCCACTGCTGCTCCAAGGGGTCCACCTTCCATCTCAGTGAGATGGCAAGGTCCTGTCTGCTTTGGGCACTGCCTTGTCTTGCTACCTTTGGGAATCATTGCTCTTGTTACAGATTCCTCAGAGAGAGGCCAGGACCCAGGAGCAAAGTGGGGAATAATACGTGGCAATTTCAGGGCCAGATCTTTTCTCTTGTGGGAAAAGTCAGTAATTAAGAAAGGCGGTCTAAATGAATCTCAAGCCCAGTGTAGATTGAATGTGGCATGGTTGTTTGGCCTGTCTGTGTCACTCTGCACTTCTTTGCCTGTCTGTTCCTTTTCTGACTGCTTGGTGGGACTCTTTCTTGTTCTGTGTTTCTTGTCTTGTGTTTGTGTTTGTATTCCCCCTCTCCCCTTCACAGCACCATTTGATCACTGTGTCCTCCAGAAGCCCTCTCTAACAGACCCAATTTATATGCCTCAGTTCTAGGTTCTCAGGGCAGTTTGGGTCATAACCCTTTCATAGGATTTACTTGTTCTTGTAACATTAATTTATTTGTCAGTAAAAAACAAAAATAGACTTCGTGGAAGCAAGGATATCATTACTTCTCTTTGCATGTCCTGCCCTCAGCCTGGTGTCTGGCTTACAAGACAGCCTCAGTATATGTTTATTGGGTAATTAATAACTGAATGGGATGTGGTGTTGCTGAATACCTGCCCAAATTATTGAAGAACTCAAAAAGAAGCTTTGCTATTCCCTTATGATAGTTTACAACAGGCCTTCCTTTGGAAAAAGAAAATGAACACATCCTTAACACAAGGAAATCGTGAATATATTTTAGAATTTGAAGCATGATGCTTTATCCACAGAGAAAGATTTTAGGAAATTAAAATGGTTTTAAGGCTACAAAACCAATCTAATACTGATATTTCCTTAACAAAACCATTTAGTCTGAGCACATCATTTTCAACCTCGTTTGTGTGGTTATAGATTTCTGTGTAGTCGCAACCCTTCTGTGGTCATCACTTAAGGGGAGACATATTGTTTACTAAGCCTCTTCCATGTACTAGACACAGTGATAAACTCTGCACGTGTTATTGTACTTAATGTGCAAGTGACTTCATGTTAATGCTAGAACCATTATCTTTGTGTTGTAGGTTACACAGCTCAAGATAAGCTAAGTGATAGTCCATTAAGTGGCTGAAACAGCATTTGAACTGACATCTGGCTGAGTAGAGTAATTAAAATTCCAATGTTAACTTTAATTGAAAATTATTTTACAAATTAAAATTTAAAATAAAAAAATATTTCATTGAGTCAGATTTCTTAAAATGGCTTTATTGGAGTACCTGACTTTAATACTTCTGGCTACAAAATTTCCAAAGAAGATAGAAGAACATACTTGAAGTCTTCCCTATCAGGCTATAGACTCTTGGATTTGTTTGGGATTTATCTTCCTGACCCTAGCTTCTATGGGTGGGTACATGACATGGGCTTGATGAATGGGTTACTGGATAAGTGGATACAGTCACTAGCATTTTAGATTTTATTTGAAACCCACATAATATGGTACTTACAAACATATAAAAGCCAGATGGGGGATGGAGAGATGGCTACTCAGGGGTAGTGCTCCCTGCCACCCCTGCAATGGGTGCTGTGAACTGAACCTGGGCCTCTGTAAGAACAGCCAGTACTCTTAATGCTGAACCATATCTCCAGACCCACAAGTATCTGCCTTTAAATAGTCTCTCTGACCCACTTATGAACTAGTCTCCGGAGCCCAGATTTGTGGGTTGAAATTGCATGTGTACTGTCTGCCTGCTGGGGTTGTAAATTCACTTGACTTGAAGTTAGGTTTACTTTTGTGACTTAAGGAAGTGGTATAACTTTTTAGCATGTACAACTGTACACAGATAAATAATGGTGTGAATAAAACTTATAATTGTATTCTTGTTTTTGAGGAAGAAATTAAAATAATTATAATTCCTTTTTGTTATTTTAAGTGTTTGAAATATTGAAATGAATGATTTAGAGAAACTACATGTTAGCTTTGCAGTTGTAATTCATAATGTTTAATTATAAATTAAGCGCCACCAGCTGGGGACCAGGATTTCAAATATGCAGACCTGTGGGGGACATTTCTCATTCAAGCTACCTTCCCACAAATAGTCAGAACCACCAGAACTGTTTCCCTTCATTAAAGTCAGCTTCTAAATCCTCTACCATACACCTGGATTCACATCAGGTTCACTGTGATATTGTTGCTTGGCCAAGTTGTGACTTTAATTTAGAAAGAGGAAATATATGATTGGCTTTATAAACCATGCTACATTTTGAAGAAAATCTTATATTTTGTTTTATGTTCCTTTTTTTGTGACAGGGTCAGGTTATTTGGCCTCAGTCTCAAGATGCTCCTGCTCCAGTCTTCTAAGTTCTGAGATTACTGGTATGTGCCACCAGGTTCACCTTCAAATTTTGATTTTTCTTTTGGTCTTTTTGAGACAGGGTCTCCCTGTAGCCCCAGCTGTCCTGCAACTCACTATGTAGACCAGGTTGGCCTTGAACTCACAGAGATCTGCCTGCCTCTGCCTCTCAAGTGCTGGGATTAAAGCCATGTGCCACCATGGCCTATTTTGATTTTTAAACATTAAAAAATTTACTAAGTGTATAGTTTTGCCTGTGAGGTTTCTAAGTCTTCCCTGTTAAATGTTTGAAGTTTGTTAGATAATCAACTATACCAAATTTGGGATGGGTAAATTTTTATCAGATCTTAGAGTTCAGTATGAGAAGCAGATCCAATAGTGTGTGTGTGTGTGTGTGTGTGTGTGTGTGTGTGTGTGTTAACTTTCGCAATGGCAGGGGCCAGCTAAGCAAGTCTGAAGTCCAAAAGGTCTGTGTGGAGAAGGATGATAACAAGTATGCTGGGCTTTCATAAACACTGTCCATAAAGTAAATTTGTTTTCTTTCTTATGTTCTCCTGTGAAAGCCTCAGCTCTGCTTTTTATGGATGTATCACTTACTTTTCTACTGCTGTGATAAAACACCATGACCCAGGTACTTATGGAGGGAAGAGTTCTTTTTGGGCTTATGTTTCCAGGGGGAGAGTCCGTAATAGCAGGGATGGCATGGCATCTGGAGCCTGGAACTGGAAGCTAAAAGTTCACATCTTCAAGCACACGCAAAACCCAGAGAGTGAACCATAGTGGGACAAGGCTATGAACTCTCAAAACCCGCCCCCAGAATATACTTCCTCCAGCAAGGCAGCGCCTCCTCAACTACAAACACTGCCACCAACTGGGGACCCACTGTTCAAATACACAAACCTGTAGGGGAGATTTCTCATACAATAGCCTTCCCACAAATAGTCGGAACCAACTAGAACTGTTTCCCTTCATAACTTCTAAATCCTCCACCATACACCTGGATTCAAATCAGGTTGACTGTGATATTGTTGCTTGGCCATGTTGACATGCATATGAAACTATTTCATCATCTATCTTCATTATTTTAATTTGCAAATAAGTTGAAATATTAAGCAACAGTTAAGTTGTTAAATTTATAATTAATCATAATACAAGCTAAGGTACAGTACATTTTTCTTTTTAGACTGCGTTGCTAATTTTTCTGACTAGACTAACAAATTTATAAGTTGAACCTAAAGGTCTAGGATTTTAGCATTTATAATTTTAAAAGTTAGGGCTAACTAAACAGCTACAAATAGTCTTTTCCGTGCACACAGCTTTTGCACATATGCAGGGAAAAAATTATCAGTTGTTGCAGACTGGCAGAGTGGAAAAGGTCTGTGTGTGAAGGTCCTGAGCGATAGCATAGGAACCAGCAAAATGGAATCCAGCCCCTTAGGAGGTGAGATCTGAGGCTTTTGAGAGATTTGGATTGGTACTTGATAATGGAGACTATTCAGACAATGGCTCAGTGGTAAAGAGCACTGGGTGCTTGTGGGGGGAGGACCCAGCTTTGAGTCCCAGCACCCATATGGCAGCTGACAACTATCTGTAACTCTAGTTACAAAGGATCTGACACCCTCTTCCCAGCTCTGTGGACATGAGTGCACTTACATATATGCAAGAAAAATAAAATAAAAATTTAAACATTAAAAAGATCATTATAATCTCGTGAGCCATGTAGTTCAGCCTCAGAGATGGCTAAAAATCAAAACAAAAGCTAAATCCTGCAATCCAAATATATTTCAAACTAGCACACTCAAACCCTAGGTTTGATCTTCAGGAAACACACACACACACACACACACACATGCACACAATCAAAATAACCTGTGTTTCACTTGCATTGCTTGATATGATAGTGGATCATAGTGGCACTTCTAAATAATCCCTCTTTTGGAGAAGTCAAGTCAGGGGCAAGTAGAAAGGAGGGCTGTGGACACTGACATGCTGGTAGAGCCAAGTCTGCGCTTGATGCTGATGGTTCACTGCTGTTATTAAAGAAAATTAGTCACACTTGCAGCTACATAGATATAGAAAATAAAGCAAAGAAAAAGTTGAAATATGTTCAGTTATTATGTGAGCTGTATGCTATTTATGCCTAATTACTCCAATACAGAGCGAGGATTCTGCACCCCATTGACTATGCATATCCTATCCAGGCTCTAAGTGCTACATCTTTGAACTTCTGTAGTGGCTACTGAAGCTCTCTAGCTCTAAATGTCTCTTTCCCATTTTTTTCTATCCGTTGAAATAAGAGTAGTCAAAAGCCAATGGACGTTCCATTCTCACAGGGAAGCTTGTGGTGTTATTTTCTAGGCCTTCATTTTGGTGTGAATGTGAAATGTCCCAGGTAGGTGCCTGTGTTTGAACACCTAGTCCCCAGCTGCTGATGCTGTTTTGGAAAGTTGTGGAACGATTGGCCAGGAGCCCATTTTGTATAGGACTGTCCACTGACAGATGCACTGAGCTCAGCTGTGCCCACTTGCCTAAGATCCTCACAGCTGGCCTTGTTGCCTGTTAAAGCCCCCATCTGCCTTGCGTGGAGGAGGGACCTCTCCCAACCTGTGATGAGCAATCAGGCCCTACTTTCCACATAACTTGGGGATGGAGCTAGAGTATATAGTCTGGGGGAGACTAGAGGAGGATCTTTCTAGCCATACTTGGGTAAAGACTTTCCAGTGAGTTCCTAGGGGTGTAGGGACCTCCACATTCCTGTAAGCAAACCTTCACCTACTGTATTGCTCTGCAAGGGGCTCAATACATTCATCGATTTCCCGAAAGTGGAATTCCAAGTTGGTGGACTCATCCCTAGATTTGTTGTTGGGACAAGGGAGAAGGGGATGGACCCAGAAAAGTAATTTTAGTCACAACCTAGCTGGCTGACTTTAGGCCTTAGGGACAGGGCTTGAGGGTTGTAGTCAGCACTGCTTCTGGCCTGAGGGCTCTGCTTCCTGGTCTTCTGAGATATGAAGAGTCATAGCAGCATGCTCCTCCCTTCATGAACTTCACCAAATCTTCCCCACTGTGATGGACTGTACCTTCTCAAACCAGTAGTTCAAGGAAACCTTTCCTTAAGTCGCTTTGGCCGGGTATTTTATCGCAGGAATGAGAAAAGCAAATAACATTGCCCTTGACTTCTTAACCAGGAAATACTTTCTCTAATCCTGGAAATCTGCCTCAGGCATCTTCTTTGAAGCTCTGAGCCTTTTCTGAGGAAGCTGAAGTATATGGTACTCTTGTTTCCCAGACACAGCTTGACTCAAATTCCTTCCCTATTTGAATTCAATGTTTCTATCTGTCTCTGGGTCAGTCTTTACCCCAGGCCTTAAGAACAAGTAGTGGGGAGCAGAGTAAGAGAGTGTGTGTGTGTGTGTGTGTGTGTGTGTGTGTGTGTATGTGTGTGTGTGTGTGTGTGTGTGAGAGAGAGAGAGAGAGAGAGAGGGAGAGAGAGAGAGAGAGAGAGAGAGAGAGAGAGAGAGAAAGAGAGAGGAGAGATTCTGGTGCCACTGATAATAGGATAATCTACTCTCAAGGAGTGGGACAATGTTGTGGCCTTTAGAGGTCTAGGCATTAAGGACAGAGCCAAGAGTCTGTGCTCTCACTGTGTAGGAAGATTGTGTTTCATAGCCCTTCCAAACAAACTGTGCTTTGAACTACAGTACTCTCTTTATATAGAGTGTCTCTGCTAGTATCTTTGTGTCAGAGCCCACACTTTAGAAAATAGGAGCAAGCTCAGGCTATTGTCCTTTATTTTTATTGTTGTTGTCATTATCATTTATTTATGGAAGCTCTGTTCCTCCAGCCCTGGCAGGACATAAAGACAGGACAGACCCTGACAGGACATTTTTAAGAGAAGCCCACTGGAGCAGAGTGCTTTGAACAGGCTTAAGGCATTTCCCATATGGTGTGCAAAAGGCAAGAGTCATCCAGAGATGGGGAGCCGAGCCAGAAGTCCTGGGTGACTGTCACCCTCCTCCACTGTCACCCAGCTCTAGCCACCATGGCTTCTCATCTGGGTTCTGATACAACTGCCTCCTGACTGGCTCCCTCCTCATCCCACAAAGCACCCTGCACTGAGCAAACGGAGCAATCAGATCATGTTCTTCTTGCAGGAACTCACCCAGTGGCTTCTGATAAACGTACAGGTCTCTCTCGGGATCTCTGGAGTCCGTATTTCCCTCATTCTCTTTCATGGGCATTGGCTGTCCTCCCTCATTGCTCCTGAACTCAGGGTCTTGGCTCACAGGGTCCCCTGTGTGAGACGTTCTTGACCACACAGCTTAAACTGGACCTTCTTTCTCCACTCGTTTCTATCTGTGACCCTGTTTGATCTTCTGTTTGACACTGGGTGCTTTGAACCATCTCTCACTCATTTCTTTTCTGTCTCTTTTCTATTTCAGTTCTGTGATTAAATGCTTTCTCTTTTTTGATGTGTTATCTCTACTGCTTAATCCAGTGATTGCTACGTATTTGAGTGTTTATTATTTAAGAAAATAATAAAACATTCCTGGCACACAATTACAAGTTATTGTTAGAATGGTACACAGGAGAAATAGGTTTCTAGAAAGATGATGAAAGAGCATGGCTGAAAATTAGGTTTTAGATCCAAAGGATAAAAATCTCTCTACAGATTCTGAAGAAACTAGTCAGACAAAGCAAAAAAAAAAAAAAAAAAAAAAAAATCCCTAAAACTGAACAAGATGTCCTTGTTACATAATCTTTTTTTGTAATAATAATCTGTATTTAGGTTTGGTTAGTACAGGTAAGATATACTGGAGTCACAGAGCAATATGCATCAATAGGATACAACAGTTCATAAAAACTAAGTAAATCTGCACACAGATTTCTTAAGCATTCAGTCACCTAAGGATAAATGTGCAGATATATGGTGGAAAAATTACATCTAACACTGAAACTACTGTAGGACTCCATCAACAAGCCCAGCTTTTTTTTCTTTTTTCTTTTTTTTTTGTCTTTTTGAGACAGGGATTCCTATAGCCCCAGCTGGCCTGGAACTCACTCTGTAGACCAGACTGGCCTTGAACTCACAAAGATCCGCCTGCCTCTGCCTCCTGAGTGCTAGGATTAAAGGCATGCGCCACCACATCCGGCAACAAGCTCAGCTTTTTTAGTGATAAAACTACTGCGCTGGGCAAACGGCATCATAAACTCACATCTACTCTAACATAAGTATGTAACAGCATGAGTAAGAATGTCCCTACACAGCACAGGTTCTAGATGACAAAGACTAATACAGACATCATTGTGTTACACTTGAAGGAAAGATTCCCATTTAAAACTTCACACTAACTCATATAAAAATAACTTAACTCTACACAAAATGTCCTTATAGCAACATTCACAGTAATTAACTGTTAGAATTTTCAAAGTAACAGTGGTATTGAAGCAATTAAAAAAAAAAAAAAAAAAAAAGGACAGGTGTAACCAAACTAAAACACACCCACAAAGGGAAATTGTGACAAAAGTGTGCCTAAGTTTTTTTTTTTACAGTATCCTCTCCCAAATTAAATGGCACTTTATAAAAATTTGCTGGAAAAATATTACAAAACTGAGCCCTGTACATTTACACTTGAGTCCAAGCCATTCTGAATATGGCCAGAATCCACAGTTTGATTCCCTTTCCCACACTCTGATTTCTCTCCCTGAGGGTCATGATTGGAGTCTGTGTCACTTGAGTGATGTGTGAGAGAGTTTTCACCGCTTGTGGGAGAGTCTACACTTTCATACCCTGCACTGAGTTGGTTTATGTAACTACTACCTCCTCTGCCTGTCCTCGCCTCTGAGCTGTTGGAGGCCTTATTACCATTCCCTGGAGAAGAAGAAAAGTCATCCTCAGTTGTGTTCCCCTCCCCTGGAAGCCCAGACTCAGATGTCCTCTGCCAAGAGGACTTGCCATTGCTTGGTTCATTTGTTAGGTGACTGCATTTATTTGTGGCCTTTTTCTGATCTATAGGTTCAGAAGATGTAGTTCTTGTGGTACTGGGGGCTGAAGCTTGAGACTGCTGCTGTTGGTACTGAGCCAACTGCTGGCATGTCTCCTTCAGTCGTTTCTGAAGAACTACAATGGCACTCTGCATATTCTCTCCTTCTTTGTCAAGTTGAATGATGAAGTCATGCAGTTCATCCTGATTGCTTTTAGGCTCCTCACTTTATTTCTTCTGCAAAGCCAACTCTGCTTTAAGCTGTGCGACAGGGTCCTGGGACTGCTGCCTTCCAAGTCCTTGGTTCTCCTGGATAAGCACTTGGCACGGAATTCCTCTTTAACATTTTGCCTGTTTGGCTTATTTGAGTTTTGACCCAGTAGCTTAAAAGGCATGAAGTCCATAGTCTTATTGGCATAACTGATGCACAGTCACTATGCTCAAGTTTTAGAGTGATGTATACTCCATTTTATATTTTACTGAAATTTTACATGTTCCATTAATGATTTTAAATCTCTAGGTGTTAAGTCATCCAAAACGTCTGAAGACATAGTGTGCCACAGACTTGAGACTTCTGTTTCTCTCTCTGTTTTCTTCAACAGAAACATTCTCAAGTGTCTACCTGTTGCAGAAGGGGCATTTTTAGGAGGTGGCCTCTTTTTCGAATAGTCTGACGGCATCAAGCCTCTGAAGCAAGGGGAAGAGGAAGAGAGAAAAGCTGAAGCACAAGGTTCACCTGGTAAGTTTTCCATTAACCATTACAAGCTGGACAGTGTAAGAATTTGGCTTTTTTTTTTTCCCTCAAAAAGTCTGAGTCTTCATTTGGAAATGAGTACTTGGCTGTCCCACCACAGCTTTCTCCAGGTGGGACTGTCAGGGGAGTATGGTTTGTTTACTATCAGGCACACACTTCCAGGCTCTCAGTTCATTTTGGGCTTGTTCTAGTTTGTCTTTAGTCTGTTCCAGTTCACCTTGCACTTTTAGGAAAAACAAGTTGATTGCTGGGTTGGCTGCTCTTGGTCTCAGTTGTGCATCACTGAGCTGCTGGACTTGCTTGGGGCACTGGGTTTGAGAGGTGCACACTTGTATCTCCTGTTCTTTGGTTGCTCGTCTCCTGACAAGGATGTTCTCCCTTCGTGCAGACTTCTGCTGCTGTTGCTTTAGTTTTTCTTCAGATTCCCTTAAGCAAGTCGTATCACTGGCGTTAAGATCTGTGTACTTTCCTTCCAAAGTTTGAACATATGCTTCTTATTGTTTCCATCTTAGAATGAACTCATCCCATGCCATTACTCTGAAGTCTGTTTCACTCAAATGAACCTTTTGGGGAAGGGGTTCTTCATTGGTCATCTTGAATCCTGTACCCCAGAGACTGTGCTGCAGCAGGCCCTGTTGCTCCTCCCGGGGAGCCCTGGCACTTACTTGCCTTTATTTGTGGAAATTTTATTGTTACATAATCTCAAATTGTGTGTTACCATGCCTATGAGATGCAAAATATTCGCAGCTAAATTTGCCACTGATGACACTGAGTGCATTCGCTGTTGGCCACTTCCGGTCTAGGTGGTTTCTAGCATTAGGAAGAAGCCCTGCGCTCACTCCCATTTGTCTTGTTTCTCCTACTCATGACATCACTAGTCTATTTTCTGTCTCCGTGGGTTCATCTATTCACATTTTATACAAATAGAATCACAACACATTGTGGATTTCTGTATCTGGCTACTTTCACTCAGCATGATGTTTTAGCATTTATCAATATTTCTTCCTGTTTTGACTGAATGCTATCCAATTGTATGGTTATAATACATTTTGCCCGTCCATCCATTGTCTGGTGGAGATATGGGCTACTTCCACGCTTTGGTTATTTGGAATACTGCCCCTTATATGAGTATTCATATGTGAGTTTTTGTTTGAATATCTACTTTCAATTCTTTTGAGTAAATGCCAGGAGTGGAATTTCTGGTTTTCCTGGTAATTCTCTTTTAATCTTATTGAGGGACAACCAAACAGTTTTCAACAACAATTCTACCATTTTATATTTCTACTAACAATGTGTCAAGATTCTGTATCATCCTTGACCAACAGTAGCCATATATATATATATATATATATATATTATATCTATACTATTTTTTTTTTTTTAATTTCTTTCTTTCTGGGGTAATGTGCATATCTTTTGTTTTGGATTTGCAGTTCCCTGAGTAAATATGTTGAATATCTCTTTATGGGCTTGTTGACCATTTACATGGCCATTTCAGGAGAAAGTTACTGTAACCCCAACCTAAAATCCATGCTTATGCTTATTTTTTTTCCCTTTGAGACACTGCTTTCACGTTGTAGTCCTGGTTGGCCTAGAACTTGTAATGTAGACCAGACTGGCCTTGGATTTAAAGAGATCTAGTAGCCTCTGCCTCTGGAGTGCTGGGACTCCAGTTGGCAAGTAATGAGTGCCCGTGCCGCCTTGCCCCTTTGCCTCTTTTGGATGAATTATAGACAGAAAGGAAAAGGAAAAAGTGTGTGGAATATAGTACTCAACTTCTAAACCACATGACTCACTTGCCTTTCCTGACCTTTATTTCATCATGAAGACCTACATAGGTGACCTGGACCTGGGGATGTGGGGCCCAGTGGGACCACCCTGAAATCACACTACTCTTCATTGATGGTTTATACTTTTGCAATAGACATTGTTCAGATAGTTTCAGGCTCTGGAATGGATTCTAGACATGAAGAATCTGAAAGACAATCCTTATTCTTGAAATATTCACTATGTGATGAGAAATACGGACACTAGCCATGGAGCTGCGCCATAAGTAATAAAGACCTTATGCAATTGTACACAGGATATTTGGAAAGCATAGGAAAGTCTTAGTAACTCTGCCCAGGGCTTCACTGTTCTGCCATTGACAAAGCTCCTTGAGATTGAGGCCTCCCTGATGCCTGTCCTTTTTATCTCATTGCTCAGGAATTTAAAAAAATCATATATATTATAGATATATATATATATATATTCTTTTTGAGACAGTCTGTCTGTCCTGGAACTCACTCTGTAGACCAGGGTGGCCTTGAACTCACAGAGATCCTCCTGCCTCTGCCTCCCAAGTGCTAGGACTAAAGGTGTGCACCACCACACCTGGCCTTAAAATATTTTTATTTATTATTTTTATTTTATGTATACAAGGGTATTGCCTGCATATGTGTAAGTTCATCTGTGTCATGCAATGCCCTTGGAGGTTAGAAGAGGATGTCAGATTCCCTGGAACTGGAGTTATGGATGGTTGTTAGCTACCATGTGGGTGCTGGGAATTGAACCTGGCTCCTCTGCAAGAACAGCCAGTGCTCTTAATCACTGAGCCATCTTTCCAGCCCCTACTTGGGGAAATTTCTGAGCATTTACATGCTCTACAAATGTTTTTTGAATAAATTAGTGAGTCAAGTCTTAAGTGCCTAACAAACATTTTCCATGCAGAAAAGGGGAATACAAGAATCCTCGGCTATGGGAGCAGCATACATGAAAGCATTGAAAGTATGACTCACTCATCAAAGGCAAAGAATGGTAAGAGTCTGCAGTGTCTGGGTTGTGCTAGATAAGGATGCAAATCATCCAAGAGTTTTGTGACTCTAACAAGTTTGGAGATCATCATTCCTGATATAGGGAGCCCTGGACCATGCACAAGCCTGGGCTGGTGGCAGAGGTGAGGGACACAATCATTTAAAAAGTTACAGGTATTTTAATTAAGGAACATAATGCACATTGTGCTGGGGTGCTAGGCAGAGAGCTGAGTTAGAAATTTTATTTTGTAGTTCAAGAAAGAATTAAAGAAAGCTTGAATAATGTCAGTGTGAATACAGAGAGGGAACAGGTCACACATTGCGAAGGTGTAATTGTGAGGATGGGTTGCTGACAACAGAAGTTGGGGTTGATGAAAAATGAGGCTAAGATCCCATTTTGAGGATCTGTGTGGATTCTGGCACCGATGGTGAACATGGCGACGCTGCGAGTGCTGGGCTACATGGTGGAGAAGTGGGAAGGAGCAGAAGTCAGTGAAGAGGCTGGAAAAGCCAAACCTCGGGTCAGTTCCTGCTGTTCGCTACCAGTGAGTCCACAAAATTGTCCAGAACGATTTCCATATTTTGATAAAATGAAGGCTTTATGTGATCTATGGATTCTGCCCTGAAGCCTTCAAATAATATTAGTCACATTAGGCTTATATAAATGTCATGATTCCTTAGGTATTTTATATTAATAATAGCTAACATTTCTATATTTCTAGCCTTGTGTCACATACTTTATGTATATAATTTCACTGCCTCTTTATGTAGAAGAAAGTGTTCATTATGATTGCTATTTGACCAAATCTGTACCCCAGTTAGGTCAAGTGACTTGTTCGAGGCCCCGCCTCTGAGTGGCAGAATAAGGCAAGCAATTTGGGCTCCTTAACTCTGTAATGCATGTTCCATCCTAGGCTAAAGGTTAAGAAATATTTCGGGGCTGGAGAGATGGCCTAGCGGTTGGGAGCGCTGACGCTCTTGCAGAGGACCCGGGTTCGATCCCCAGCACCCACATGGCGGCCGAGAGCCACCTGAAACTCCAATTCCGGGATAACTCCAGTTCCAGGGGAATCTGACACCCTCTTCTGACCTCCGCGGCATTGCACGACACGGGTGCACAGACTTGCATGCAGACAGTACATTCATACACATACAGAAATAAATAAAATTAATAAAAAAAATTAAAAAAAGAAATATTTCACAACTAGTTTATTTTGGAATTAGTTTAACATCAACATAGAATAAAAATTTTAAAAATTAGTATCACATGCTAAAATACATTAGATACTAGAGCTAATTATTGTTTTATTAGTCTCTCTCTCATACACACACACACATCTAGTTGTGCACACACACAGATACACACACACACAGAGGATTATAAAATGTGTGTGTCCATTATTAGGATTATCATGGAATGGAGATGTTCCTTTAATCTGGGATAGTAAATTTCAAGGGGGAGGTGTTTCTGTTGTTGTTTTGGGGGTTTGTTTTTTGGTTATTTTAGAGGTGTTTCTTATTGAATCTTTAAGGTAAGATTTGTTGAGACAGAGATAGCATGGCTCTTATTTTTTACACTAAGTGGAAGAAAGATGTCTTGAGGATCATCTTAGGGATTATTTTGGGGGCTTTAAATAAAATCAAAAGATTCAAGAATGGAATGAACTCAGGATTCTACATGAAAAAATCTAGTTGATTTGGGGCCATGCAGAATTTACCTCATCTTAAAGGATCTCAACTATCAGTGAGAAATTAGCTGTTTGAGGGAAAATGTTGGATGTTCATATAGCAACTATCTCTCTCCCATTAAGAAACTGTGAGGAACCAAAGCTTTCATAGTGTATTCATTCTCCAGCTTGCAGCCTGAAGCTGCTCTGGCTGCTTTCTCAGGCTCCAGAGCAAAGTGGTTGCCCCAGGATTCCCTACTCTTCTACTCCATCCCTTACTCTGATAAAGACTCGCTTTATCGTAAGTTAGACTGCCAACTGCAGCGAAGACCTTCCTTTCTATTAGCTCATTGAAAACCTCCTTAATACTCACCTACACTAAACCTGCTACAGAAAAGGAAACTGAGGCTCAGAGGGAGGGCTCTGCTCTGGGAAGAGATGGAACTGGCATTTGAACCCAGGGCTTACTGAGGACAGTATTCTTTACTTTTCTATCACTGTCTTTCTAAAGGAGTATAAGCATTTGGGCTTAGAAGTTTTTCTGACCTTAAGAAATTTACTTAGTTGTCATTAAAATGATTTAAAAATGTAAATGATTGCCTTAACTAAAAACAAAAGATGTTTTCCTAAAATTAAAAAAAAATGTAAATCTAAAAGGAAGTTTCCTGGTTTGGAAAAAAAACAAAACAAAGCAAAACAAAACAAACAAACAAAAAAACCTACTCACTCAACAAGACTGAGCCTATGCTTTCAGAAGGTTTGCTAAGGGTCCTAGGCCAGAACTTGTGTAATTGAGAGGAGTAGAAAGAAAGAATGAAAGAAAGGAAACAGTGCCTCAGGCAGAATGAAAACTAGAGACATGAGAAAATGGTTTCTGGAAAATATGAGCAAAGCAAAAAAAGAAAAGAAAAGGAAAAGACATTAAAGAAAGAGGAGTTAAAGAGAAGAAGAGAGAGGCAACAAAATAAAGAGAGGTAAAGATGTCCAGTCTGGCTTTAATTAATGTCAGTTGTCAAATTCATGAAAGCTGTTCTAGGCATGGAGATCCCCTCTGTAGTACAAGTAACTGAAACCAGCTCAGAAGGCATTTTTCCTTCTCTTCCCCCAAATACCATATACCTAGAGAGAGAGGCAACTCCAGTGACGCTCCCTGTCTCAGGCTTCACAACCCCCCCATCTCTATTCCTGTCTACAGTTTAGAACTGGTGTAATTAAGGGTATTAGGGATGAACATAAAATATATGTGTTTAATTGTGCTGTCAAGCCAAAAAGATAGAGACAAGTGGTAGATTAACAAAATTCCTTGTTTAAGATATTTTTTTTAAACTTAAAAGACGGATTTCCAGCACTTTCCCCAACACTGGGGTGAGGATGAAAAGAAAATGTGTGCTCAACTGTAGTCAAATATATTTTTAAAAATTCACTTGTTAAGTTCTGAAAAGAACTTAGATTATTAGGTGTGTTTGGTGAATGTGTCTGCAGAAAGTTAACTTTGTTGACTTCCATATGCAAATGAATGGAAATGAGAAACAAGGTAATTAACTAATAGAAGTTAAAATAATTTCTGCAGCACAATAAGAAGAAAAATGGGTAAAAAGTATGATGAGGTTTCCACAGAAGAGATAGAAATGGTTCAGAAACAGGTGAAGATATGCCCAACTTAATCAAGATACCACAAACATAAAGATTTTCAGACTTATCAGTGTGTCATTAATTACAAATCTTAGCAATCCTAAAAGTTGACAAGGAAACAGAACAGCAGAAGTCTGACACAGTGTTGGCAGATAAAATGAAGAAGTCAAAATAAGGCTGGGGGCAAATTTTGGTATGTTCTGATGAGCAAACATGCGTAGAAGGTTTCCAAATTTCAGAAAGTTTATGCAGCGGGAACTACAGTAAAAGAGGCTTTATTTGTAATCCCCCAAATAGAGAAAACCTTTGGGTTTATGTTAATGAGATTTCTGTTATCATGACAAACATACTATAAATGTATCTATTTATTTTATATTTTCGAGGTTAGTGGAATATAGATTTTAAGTATGTCCTTGCAATTTTCTGAAATTCCTCTGGGTCTATTATAATTTTTCTTTTTCCATTCTGAGTCTGTTAACTTTGGTAACATCTTTGGTACCAAAAGTTGACAATAGTCAACTCCAAATAGATCAACGACCTCATTGTTATATATTTGATCTTTTTAATATCTTCTGATTAGTTTTAGTTTGGAGTCTATTTTTGTCAGATATTAGAATTGTAACTCCTGCTTGCTTCTTAGTGCCATTTGCTTGGAATATTTTTTTTCTACCTTTTTACCTTAAGGTAGTGACTGTCTTTGAAAGTGAAATGGGTTTCTTGCAGACAAATACATGACTTTTGTTTCTTCATTCATTCAACTATCCTGTGTGTTTTGACGGGGGAGTGTGGTCCATTGATATTTAAAATTATTATTAAAAGATTTGTATTGGTTTCCCTCATTTTAATTTCTGTCTGCCTTCCTGGTCTAACTGTGTTTCCACAGTTATACCTTCATTTGTCTTCTGTTGATCCTTGGGTATCATCATTTCTTAGCTTTTTGTATTGCTTCAAGTACTCTATGAAGGGTTATTTTTCTGGACATGAATTCTTTCAGCCTATTCATGTCATGAAAGATTTTTCTTTCTCCTTCAACTGTAATAGACGTTTTTTCTGGGTAAAATATTCTGGGTTGGCATCTATGGCCATTAAGAACTGGGAATACTTTGGTCCAACCTCTTCTTCTGGCTTTCATAGTTTGCCTTGAAAAGTCAGCTGTAATTCTGATGGACTTTCTTTATATGTGGCTTGATTTTCTCTTGCATCTTTCAGTATTCTCTCTTTGTTCTGAACATTTAGTGTTTTTACTCTAATATGGTGTGGGGAATTTCTTTTCTGGTCCTGTCTATTTGGTGTTCTATGTGTTTCTTGTATTTGGGCCTGTCTTTCCTTAATTTTGGGAAATTTTCTTCTACAGTCCTGTTCAAAGCCTGGTCAACACTATTATTGTGAGATTCTTCTTCTTCCTCTATGCCTGTGATGCATAAGTTTAGTCTTTTCATGGTGTCCCACATTTCCTGTGTTTTAATTTTTTTTATAATCTTTGAGCATTCCAATTCTTCAACTTTATTGCCCAGTCTTGATTTTCTACATCATTCATTCTGTGGCTGAGGCTTTCTCTCATCCTTTCCAGATGGCTGATTGAGTGTTTCACATCCTTCTTTATTTCAGCCTGAGTTTTCATCAGTATTTCCAATCAGACATTTATCCTTCTCTTCTTTTAGTTCTTTGACTTGTTTATTTATGTTTTTTTTTAATTAATTGACTTCTTTAACCATGTTTATGATTGTTCTTTTAAATTCTGTGTCCTGGGTTATCTCTAGGGTGTTCTTGTTGCAGAACTCCCCAAGAAGACTGGTAGTTTTGGGTGGGAACATATTATTTGTGAAAACACATTGTTTTCACATTATTTTTTTATTGCAATTTTGGCAAGTGGATTTCTTTTGTTGTTTGTAATTTTGGTATTAAACTCAAGTCTTCCTTTGTTGAGTTGAAGACTGATTGTGTTTGTATTCTTGATGTGCCTTGCTTATTTTCTTATTAGATATGAAAAGCTGGTTGGTCTAGGCTTCAGGTTCTCTCTTTTGATTTTTATATTGGAGGGAGCAGATGGCTCTAGTCAGCTACTCAGGAATTCATGAGGAGCACCAATTACATATTATCAGTCTTCCTCCTAAGGTCTGGGCCTCTACTATCCAGCAGGCACAGAACAATTTGGGAAGCTGCCAGGTAGAGGCTGGATCCAGGTGCTCTCAGGCAGTCTGCATGTATCTGGTACCCTACTAAAAGGCAGAGAAGTCTAACCCTACAGCAGTGGGAGAGGCTTCAGATGGTCTCAGTGTGGGAGGATGGGCTCAGCACAATTTGGGAAGCTCACTACCAGGTGGAGGCTAGCTTCAAGCACTTTCATTCAGGATGGAAATGTCTGGACCCCTACTAAATGGCAGAGAAGTCTCTTGTTTACTCTGTTTTAGGTGTTGTTTGTTCTGTTTTATTAAGACCTTTAGGTATATTATTAATTTATTTATATGGGATGTTTCTAATTTTGTGGTGTAGGCACTTAATGCAATACATTTTCCTCTTAAGAATGCCTTTGTTGTTTCTCACAGATTTTGATAGGTTGTGTTTTCATTTTCATTCAATTATTATAAGACTTTTTAAATTTCCTTCTTTTGTTCTCCCTTGATTTAATTTTCATTCATTACCATGTTGTTTAGTTTCCATGAGAATTGGTATTTTTCCCATTTTTATTGTTGTTGATATCTAGCTTTACTCCTTTGAATTATTATTATAGATAGAAAACAGGATGACTTATTTAAATTTTCCTAAATTTCTGGAAGCTTGCTTTGGGTCCAGTTATGTAGCTGATTTTGGAGAAAGTCTTATGGGCTGCTGAGAAATAAGTTTATTCTTTGGTATTATGGGTGGAGTGTTCTGTAGATGTCTGGTAGACGTAGGTCTACTTGATTTATGATATCATTTAACTTCAAGATTTTTCTGTTTTTTTTGTTTCTTTTTTGGTTGACCTGTATATTGGTGACAGTGGGATATCCAAGTCACCCACTTGTGCCTTGTGTGCTTTTTAATTGATTTAAGAATTTCAGAGGCTGGAGAGATGGCTCAGTGGTTAAGAGCACTGCTCTTGCAGAGGACCCGGGTTCGATTCCCAGCACCCACATGGCGGCTAAGAACTGTCTTTAACTCCAGCTCCAGGGGAATCCGACGCCCTCTTCTGACCTCTACAGCATTGCATGACACAGGTGCAACAACCTACGTGCAGACAGTACACTCATACACACAAAAAACAATAAAAATATTTAAAAAAGAATTTCATACACTGTATTTTGATTATATTAATCTCCATCCTCACTTTATCACCCCACCCTCCCCATCTCCCACTCCAGACTTCATGCCTTCTATTAGCAAATGAAAAATCCCATCCATCTTACATAAAATATTAGAGCTGGATGCCAGGGAAAGCATCTCTCATTAGAGTGACAGTGATGTATAATTCTTACACATAGATATGCCAAAGTATTCCTTTTCCTTTGTACATGGTTTCAGGGAAGAATATGCCCAGGTTTCTTGGGATGAGATTTTCACACTTGCTGTTTTGTTTTTTGTTTTGTTTTCTTACACACTGCTTAAGAATGTGGAGTAAGGATTTCTGTCTTTGTCAGAGATCAGAAATGCTTGGGTTTCTTCATTAAAGTCAATTGTTCATAGCCCTTATATTCAGGCTATACTTTGGTTGTTTCTTGGCGTCACTCAGCCCAATGATCCCACTGTGGACCAAGGTATTCTTCACATGGTTTTACTATGGATAGAAGAGGAAGCTCGGTCCTCAGTGAAGGCAGCAATTAACTCAAAGGCCTTCAATACAACAGTGACAGTTGGGAAGTTTCACAACATTTCATGACAGCTTTCCACCAGTGTCTCCTAGTTTATTTTCTGAAATCTGTAGAATTCTCAGGTTCCTAATGTTGATGAGGACTAAATCTGGATCTTGACAGCCACTGGTTGATGATGATGGTTGGGCTGACCATGGGTATCACTGGGACACATGGGTGGACAGGCCAACTCAGTTCTGCCCCTCCAGTGCTGGTGGGCAGCCATCTTGGCACAGCCCTGCTGGTGTGGATGGGTGGCCATGCCAAGATGGCTTTGTTTGTGTTTTTTTTCAATGAGATCCAGGCAATGCACCTGTGTGGTGATACTTCTTGGTTGAACGTTTATATTTTTGTTTTCTGTTTCTCCAACTTGTCAGGTTATGGCCCAGATGAGTAGTGCTTGGTGTTCAGTTTGGAGCCACTTTATGTTGATGTGTAAGTAGGGTGTAAATGGTCTCAATTAAGCTAGGGATAGATTTAAATTTTGAGTTGAGATTCTAGGCTTGACTCCTCATAGTCCTGGAACAGCAAGGTGGGCGAGGTGGTTGCTAGGTGAACAGGTTTGCTGATAGTTCGGATTTGGAAAGCTCACAGGTCTGGGGGTATAAAAGTTCTAGCAACCTGAGCAGGTCAAAGACCTGAGATAGTGGTGAGCAGGGAGGTGTGGGAAAGGGAACTCACCACAGCAAGTTGGGAAACCTTGCAGATCAGATGGGGGGTCCAGGAAACAAAGGTCCTAGCAGAGCTGAAGAGGCTAAGTGCAGGGAAGTGGGGGAAGAGAATTCACGACAGTAGTTCTGGGAAAGTTCACAGATCTGGAGGCATGCAAGGATCCTGGCTGCTTAAAATAATTTTATTTATTATTGTTTTGTGTATGATGGGTGTAGCATGCCTCAGGGCACCTCATGGCTGAGGGTCTGGCCCCACCCCAAGGAGGAGCAAGCAGCATGGCCTAGGTGCGTGATCCTGGGTGGGACAATGGTGTGCAGTGGCATGGAGTTGGGGGACTTATGATTGGTCCTGGGAACTGACATCATTTAGTTTATAAAAGCAGGCTGTAGCAAGGAATAAATTTGAATTTCATAGTAACATCACAGAATTCCCAGCCATTATTTTTATTAATTATTGAATGCATACAGGCTAAGGTAGGCCTGCATTTCATTTGGGTGGCCAGTGGGTTGTAAAGAGATTCCTTTGTGGATCACCAATCTGGGTAGCTGGTGTTGTTAGTGGGTATTGGCTGAAGGGATGTGATCAACCATCAGCCTGAAATTACTGTCCAGGCTATGGGCAGGTGAGAAGCCACAGTAAAGAGTGGAACATGTGTCTTGTGGGTCCAGGCTAAGGGCCTGGGTTGAAAATATCATCCAGGCCAGGCTATGGGAAGTAGCCAGCTGGTCTCTGCACTGAGGGGTCAGCTCCCCACTGTGTCCGGAAAGCAAGCACTGTGTCCCCATTCCCCTTAGCAGGGCCACGTGGTCCCTGTTCAGCATAAAAAGAAAGCTTCCTACAGATGGGTGTGTGTGGGGAGGGTGCACATGCATCACAGTACATGTATGGAGGTCACAGGACAACTTTGTCAAGTTCTCTCCTCACACTTTTACATGCATTTTGAGGATCAAACTTATACTATCAGGTTTGTATGGCAGGCACATTTTCTGGCTGAGTGATCTCTCAAGCAACAAGTTTAAAATATTTTAATTGAATAAATTACCATCTCTAATGCTGACAAAATACAGTGCAACACAATTAGGATATTGACATGATAGTTATAGGATTTTATTTACTTTTTAAATTCTGAGTGTGTGAGAGAGACCATATAAACCGGTAGATTTGTTTTAAGTTACAGTGTATCCCCATCACTGTATGCATAGCTTCATTTGAATAGCAGTTTCAAAGATCTGAGTTGGTAGATTTCCCACCAAAATCTTAGCTTTTGTCTGTGATAGGCTTTTATCTAAAGTTTGGAAAAAAAATTCAGAATGAAATCAATGATTCTGACTAGGGAAGTGTCACTTTTCTGTTGCTGTGGTAAATCCACCATGACCAAAGGAACTTTTAAAAGGAAGAGTTTATTCGAGCTTACGATTGACGGTTCCAGGAAATTAGAGTCCATTGTGGCGGGAGGCATGGCGGCTGGAGCTGGAGCAGCAAGCCGAGGGTCACATCTCACAATGAGCACAGGAAGCAGAGAGAGCGACTGGAGATCACAAGGCTTGTTAAACTTACTAAGCCTGCCCCCAGTGACATACTTCCTCTAGCATGGCCACACTTTCTAAGACCTCCAAGAACAGTGCCACCAACTGGAGACAAATGTCTGAATACTTACAGCCTATGGGGGACACTCATTCAAACCACCACAGGAAGGTAATGTCACTAGCATCTAGAGTTGATTTTATGAATAGGTTTAGAACAAGTGCAATGTCTGCTTACTCCACCATGTAGTTGGGCAGATGAAGATTCCAGGTCTGGATATGCTGCTTCTTCTCTGTATGAACCTGGCCACATCACTTCCCTTCTCTGAATCTCAGTTTCCTTATTTAAAAATATAAATATCTACATAACTCTTAACAAAATTGTTTTAAATTGTCTCAAGCCATGTTCAACATATTTGTGTAATCCATTTCATGGTCTTACCTTTAAGGGATCTATCTCCTCTTGGCTACCTCAAATTCTTACCCCGTCATTCTTAGTCCCTTCTGACAGTAAAAAGGTCTTCTAGAGTATAGTTACCAACCATACACAGATGCATTGCCAGATTTTTTTAGGCTTTAATCCTAAGAAATAGATCAGGGCATGTTAAGGTTTTATGGAATGAAGAATATATGATAAGTGTACTGTGCTGGGCACTTATGAGGTGGGGGGGCAGTCAGCTCTCAATATTGTGATTGTCATAGGAGTGGTTAGGTAGGTTAAAGATGAAAAATTTTTATTTGATCTTGAACTCCAGGTTATGTGACAGGTTTCCCACACCAGTGGGTTTTTCCTCATAGTTAATCTCTGGAAACACTCTTACAGACATGTCATGGGTTGACTTACCAAGATCCTTGTACATTTCAAAATAGTGTACTTGAAAATCAAGATTAGCCATCACAGTCTTCACCTCAGAGTGTTTGAGATTTATAGAGAATGGTCAACAAAGAAATGGAAGTTTACAACACTTAATTCATGTATGCTGGCCCACCGAGAGCAAGAAGACAGCATTTCAGAGGACCTGTCTAAGAGTCAAAAGAGGGAATAACTGAAAAATGAAGAAACCAGCTTGAAAACAAATGAAATAAAACCAGGTCCATTGGGATAAAAATGTAATGGTTGCTGTCATCTGCATGGTTTTTAGCAGCATTACAGAACAACTGAATACACAGACCACACTGGTCTTCAGAGACAGAGCTGGCTTCATTGACTCATAATCTATCCATATGCATAGGGCTCACATTAAGAAGAGCTACATGCAATCACTGTTTTCAATTTCTAAATAATTTTCTGAATAAAGGACCAGTGCCCCATTTTGCAGTCATCTTACCAAATTATTCAACTATTGTTATTTGGAACTTTTTGCCCACTTTCACTGAAATGTCCTTATTCTGAAGAGCATGATCCCAAGAGACCCTTGGAATACTGCATTATTAGATTTCTCCTCTCCTTTTATTTTGGTTAGCAGGCAACTTTTGAAATTGCACATGCTATATGCTACATATGAACTCTAGATTTGCAAGAATGAAAGTAATATAGTAAATAAAAAGGTCTCGTTTTTTTTTAAGAAGAAAAAAATAACAGCACTGTGGCCAAAATATATGTGTTGAACACAATAGTACTGTGGAGTGACTTTTGTAAAAAGGAGTTTCAAATTTCTGCTTATGAGGAACTTTAGGATGGATATCTGTGTTTTCTTAGAACCCCCAGATCTTTTAAATGTGGAACTGAGGTTAAGAACCACTGAACTGGGGCTGGAGAGATGGCCTAGCGGTTAAGAGCGCCTACTGCTCTTACAGAGGACCCGGGTTCGATCCCCAGCACCCACATGGCGGCTGAGAACAGTCTGAAACTCCAATTCCAGGAGAACTCCAGTTCCAGGGGAATCCGACACCCTCTTCTGACCTCCACGGCATTGCACGACGCGGGTGCACAAACTTGCATGCAGACAGTACATTCATACACATACAGAAAGAAATAAAATTAATAAAAAAATTTAAAATTAATAAAAAAAAAAAAGAACCACTGAACTATAAACTTCCTGGAAGAAGTGGATACTTCTGGCAAGTACTATATAATATCTTTAAAAATCCTCTAGAATCAGTATATGTGACTGTCCTTTATTCCTTATGCACCTAGTGCTTTGCATATATTATATGCTCTACCAGATTTTGTTGACTGATAGGAATTCAAATATGGCTTTAATTTCTTTTTAAAACAACATTGCACATACAATCTGTACTTAATCTTTTGGATCTAAAAATTAAAAAAAGAAAGAAAAGTGATTCTCAGAAAGATGGAAACAGAATGAGGTGCACTCCGGGAAGCTGACTTAGAACCTGGGGCCGCTGATTCCCCAAAGCCAGAGTGGCAGCCCTGGGCCATGTCGGGAACCTGACCATGCAAGGTGAATGTCTCCCTGACTCCGGGTGCTTCTACATTGATCTAAAAACTCTGAACTCAAGACTTGGCAAGTTGGAAAGAACCTGGGTGCCAAGATGATAACAACGTGGCTGTGGGCAGCAGACAATTGGTGGTGGTGGGCCTCTCATGCAGGGACTTAAATCATGGCTCCGGGCCTCCTCATTTTATTAAGAACCTTAGTGCTTCTGTGTGGACCTCAAAGTTCTGAAAACAGGACATGGGAAGTAAGAGGAAAAGTAAACAGGTAGCCAGGATGGCAGCCAGAACCGTGCAGCCTGGCAGCTCATCCAAGCATGGTGTATCGTTAAGACATGGTCTCCCACTCTGAGCTTGGGCGAGGGGCCAGGCTCAAGGCAAGGGCAATCAGGAGGGGCTTATGACCACCCCACCGTGAGGCACCTATCTTGCCAGGAGCTGTACAACACGCCCATCCATAGTCGTCCTAGCCATCAGCATCATCCACTGGCTATCAAGACTTGGCTTCAGTCTGTAAGAGCAATAGCAACCTGAGAAATCTGCAGACGACAGAAAATTAAGTAGAGGACATGTGTGTAAAGCTGTGGTATGAAGCTGTGAACCTTCTCAACTACCATTCAGAAGATCTTGGATTGAAGGCTTTCTAGTCCACTGTTGCCAGCTGTGAGGACCTAGCTTCCTCTTTTACCCACAGTAAAACCCTCTGGGGAGTCAGCCCATCAGAGAATACCTTGAACCACACTGGGCTGTGTTATATTGAGTGAAGTCTAGAAACAACCAAGTATAACCTGCTTGTACTTGAGCCACAAACAACTGATTTTGATGAAAAATTCCAAGCGTCTCTGATTGCTTATGGAAAGAGAAATCTCTACTTGACAATCCTGAGTAATGTGTAAGAGAAACAGAAAACAAACGGGGAACCTCCATTCCAAGAAACTTGAGTGTAGTTTTACCCCAACCACATACAAATGAAAGGGAGTGGGCCCTTACTTTGGTCCATCTGTGCACAAGAATTATAGATCACTGACATTCTAATGAGATAGATGTTCCTTGGCACCCAATTCAGATGTGTTGTATTAGATGAATGGGGTTTTTCATATCCTAACAAAGATCATGAAGTTGGGGGGTCATGAAAAGGTGAGTGTGGAAATGGGGGAGGAAGGTGGAATATGATCAAAGCACATTGTATGGAATTCTTGACTCAAAAAAGTTTCAAAAAGTTTGCCAACTGCTGGAAACTTATAAAATGATATTCTTTTTTCTTTTTTTTTTTGGTCTTTTCGAGACAGGGTCTCCCTGTAGCACTAGCTGTTCTGGAACTCACTCTGTAGACCAGGCTGGCCTTGAACTCACAAAGATCCACCTGTCTCTGCCTCCCAAGTGCTAGGATTAAAGACGTACACCACCATGCCCAGTAAAATAATATTCTTAAGAAACATTTATTTTCTTCTGTTTTTTTAAATAGTTTATATATTCTGGATATTAATGCTCTGTCAGATGTATCAGTGGTGAAGATTTCCTTCCACTCTGTGGGCTTTCTCTTCACTTCCTTGATTGATTCTTTAGCTGTACAAAAGCTTTTGAGTTTGATGAGGTCCCACTTGTCAGCTGTTGTCCTTATTTCCTGTGCAACTGCTGTTTGATTTAGAAAGTCTTTTCCTACACCTATGTCTTGTAGGTTGCTGCCAACTTTTTCTTCTATCACCTTCAAGGTTTCAGGTTTTATGTTGAGATCTTTGATCCACTTGGAGTTTAGAAAACAAATGATCTACTCAAGAGATATAGTAAAGAGATGAACAGAGACTTCACCAGTAAGGAAGTAAAGATGGCTGAGAAACATCTTAAAAAGTGTTCAACATTGGGGCTGGAGAGATGGCCTAGCAGTTAAGAGCACTGACTGCTCTTGCAGAGGACCTGAGTTCTATCCCCAGCACCCACATGGTGGCTGAGAACCCTCTTTGACTCCAGTTCGGGTAATCCGACACCCTCTTCGGCATTGCACAACATGGGCGGGCGCACAAACCTACATGCAGACAGTACATTCATACACATACAAAAATAAATAAAATTTAAAAAGTGTTCAACATAATTAATAATTAAAGAAATGCAAATTAAAACCCTACTAAGGTATCATCTCATTCTGATAATACTAGCCAAGATCAAGAAAACAAAAGACACCAAATGCTGGAGAGGTTGTGGGGAAAGGGGAACACTCATCCACTGCTGGTGGGAATGTAAACTGGTACAACCACTGTGGAAAGCAGTGTGCAGAACCCTTAAAAGACTCAAAATGAGCCCACCATCTGACCCATCCATACTGCTCCTGGGTATACCCACAAGATATATCCTACTGCAAAGATACATGCACAGCTATATTTAGTGCAGCTCTATTCATAATAGCAAAGAGCTGGAACCAACCCAAATGCCCCTCAACTGATGACTGGGTAACAAAAATGGGGTACATCCACACAATGGAGTTCTATACAGCAGCAAAGAAAGATCACATCATGAACTTTGCAGATAAATGGATGGAACTCGAAGTCATTATGCTAAGTGAAATAACACAGTTCCAGAAAGAAAAAAAGGTGAATGGTTTCCCTCATTTGTGGATGCTAACACCAAATCTCCAGTTGGCAGGCAAACTGAGTAACTTTATTATTATATTTAATTGTATCTGAAAGCAACTGTGCTTTTATAATGTGAATCTCTTAATGGGCTCTAGAATTGACCTACCACTTGTATTCACACATTGTAATTACCATATATGGGTGGAAGATATGTATGCATATTCTAAACAAAAGAATGTAAAGTTATACTTCTTTTTACCTGTGTGCAACTTTACTGTTAAAATGCGAATCTCTAAATGTGTTTTGGAATTAACCTATAGTTTATTTTCAGAATTTGTAATTTTGATTTATATGTGGAGTGTATATATGCATATTTTGGAATATTATAAAATTAAAGGAACAAAAAAAGAGAGAGAAAAACCTATTCAAAGAACTGACCAAAACAATAAATTTTTGCATTGAAAAGGTTATAAAAGACTGAGAAAAAGATGCAAGACAGAATTTAACATGTATGACAGAGTCCATGAGCTCTGGTGGGGGGAGGGGGGCATGAGGGGTGGGTACGGATGGGGGAATGAGTCTAAATTTGATTAAGAAGTTTCTTATGAAATGTGCTCAAGAGAAAATAACTTAAAAAAAGAAACATTTATAACAGCACCAAAATAAACCAGCAAAACATTTATAAGATCTTTATACTGAAAACTATGTATTTTAAGAATTCTGGTGCCTGTATTGATGGCTCAGCCGTTAAGAGCACTGACTGCTCTTGCAGAGGACCTGGGTTCGATTCCCAGCACCCACATGGTGGCTAAGAACCGTCTTAGGCTGGGTGTGGTGGTGCATGACTTTAATCCAGCACTTGGTACCCAGAGGCAGGTGGATCTCTGTGACTTCAAGATCAGCCTGGTCTACATAGAAAGCTCCAGGACAACTGGGACTAAAGGGAGACCTTGTCTCAAAAAAAAAAAAAAAAGAATTCTAAACTTCTTAATTACTCGCATATATGTATGCCCACGTAAAAATACAGGTACGCATGGAGGCCAGAAGAGGGCACTGGATCTCCTGGAGCTGGAATTAAAGGCAGTGGTGAGCTGGTGGAAGTGGGCTGCAGGAAACAAACTTGGGTCCTCTGAAAGAGAAGGAGGTGCTCTTGACCTCTGTGCCCATGAAAACTATACTTCTGAGAAATATATGATAAATTTGAATTTTAAAATTTGTTGAGAATATTTAAATGTGTGTTGTTTCTATATAACAAATTATCAAAAACACAGTGATTTGAAACTACACACTATTTCCCCATTTGTATGAGTCAGTTTGGTTGGACCCTCGGCATAGGATCTCACAGGGTCAAAGTAATGGCTATGTATTATCTCATCTTACAGGTCAAACAGGGAAAATCTGTTGGCCAGCTTGTTCAGGCAATTTATTATTGTTGGACTTATTATTTTCTTGCCTAGAACATCTGGGAGCCCTTTATCTTGCTGGCCAGTTTCTGAAGGGCTTTCAGTTCTTTGAGGTCACCTTTCCCCTCACTTCTTTGCCCTATTGGCCTTCCAACATGACCGTTCCTTAAAAACCAGTAGGAAGCATCTCTGCCAGTCTAAGAGCAAGACACCGTCTTATATAATATAATGGGAGTGACAGTCCTTTGTCTTTGCCTTAATTTTGGTTAGAAGCCAGTCATATTTTCATATTTTCTACCTGAAATCAAGCTGGAGGACATTATGCAAGGATATGACTACAAGGATGTGGTTCCTCAGACACACCTGTCACAGCATCTTTGTTCATGGGTTACATTAGCTGGCCATCTGCTTGCTTTTGAGTGTCTTCATCAGGCTCTGTAATTGGAGGCATGTAGAACATACTTTCCATTTTCTTACTATTTGTTTTAAAAAACAAATAGCAGTCTGAATTACTGGTAGGAATATTGTTAGTAGAACATGTGATTTCAAATAAAAACCAAAAATATACTTGAAAACAACATCAATACTTTTAACATAGAGAGTAAATCTACAGTGGCCACAAAAATCAGTGGTCATTCCTTAGACCTCATTCAAGGGCCTTAGGAAGCTTTATTCATATGCAGCTTGTTAGTAACTTTTCATAATGCTCTTGGGTATTTTTTAAACAGCATTTCAGGAGAGTTAAACTTGAAATGTTCATGACATATGTAATGAATTTCTACTTCCATACAACGACTGATCAGGGTTGGTAAATTAACAGCAAAGTATATGCTCATAGTATGAATTAAGTCTTACTGCACGGTTCTTATGTTTTAAATTATTAAAGGAAAGGATTATTCTTTTAACTCTTACCAACTTCATATTGGGTTAGAATAGGTCATATACAAGATGTTAGGTTCATTTTGAGGGGAGATTCATCACAGAGAGGAGAAAATGTTAAGACTCCAATGAAAAGGAAGTCGGGTTTATTTTAGGCATGCCTCTGTCGGGATTAGGATGACCAGCATTAGAATGTCCCCCAAATGGGAGTTTTATACCCAGGCACACAAGGAAGTGAGTTTATAAGGAAGTAGGGACAAGGAGGTAGGGGGGCATAGGTGGGTGTGCAGCTGGTATCAGTAGAAGGATCTCGAGGGAAACTGGGACCCGTGACTGGTATCAGTAGGAACATTTTGAGAGAGACTGGGGACTGGTTCTAGTCTCCGGTGAGGTGTGATTTCAGGATATTGCAGCAACTTTTCTTGGATCTCAGGAGCACAGTCCAGGGTAATTATTTCTTGAGACTTTTACCTCAGTTGGCTTCCTGAAACCCCTGACTTAGGTGGGCTACAACCTTACACAAAATAGCAAATACATACTAAACTCCTAGATTTATGAAGTTGAAACATTCAACCTGCAACAAAGACTGAATGCTAAACATTCCTTTAACTGCTTAACAATTTAATATACCTTTCATAGGTAAGGAGAGAGAAGTGTCAGAATCTGTTTAAATTGTGAAACCTACTTTTACTAATTGTAAGTCTCCTTTCTTCACTTGGAAAATCAATGTGTTAGTGTTATTGATTTCAGAGAGTAACTGGGAGAGTTAAATGAGGTAATAATAATAATGCTCAGTTTGGGTTTTGACAGATAATATGAACTTTATAAATGATAGCAATTTCTGTTACTATTATTACAAAAAGAGAAGGGTTTGGACTTTGCAATTAAACAGACCTGGAACCAGGTAGTTGATGTCTTTGAACTTTTATGTCCTTAAAATGAGGCACATGAAAAGTACTTTCCAGCATTGTCATCTGGCACAGTGCCTGTTGCAAAGTGAATGCCTTATAAAGGTGATTTTTCTCTTATTTTCTCCAATTCTCTCTTAGAAAGTATGCAGGTTGGGAGTAGCTTATTGCTGCCTAAAAAACAAGTGTTAGTAAGGATAAAAGCAAAGCTGTGACACACAAGATCCTTCACTATCAAACAGCACAAGTTTGGAGCCTGATGCCAGAGATGTAGTCTCCTTTTACGCTGTTGTTTGAAATTTTGTCACAATTCAAATTTCCTACATTTCCTGGGACAGGTAAGAAAAGGAAGATAGCAAATGTATGTTATTTCTACATAACAAATTATCTCCTCCTCTTCTCCCCTCTCCTCCTCTTCCTAATCTTTTAAAGAAATTTCCATAAAATCTTATGGCCTCACTTCCTCTCATATTCCATTGTCCAGAATCTATTTTTATTTGACCTCACTGTGCTGCAGTAGAAGCCAAGGTTCCTTTTGGCTGGGAACAGTGATACAGTGGTAGGTGGACGCTATCAGTCATTCCCGAAGTACAGTTCAAAGCTAATTCTACTAGATAAAATGAGGTAAGAGAATGGATTTCCATCTCAAATGATAGAAGTGCATTTCCCAAGAAATCAGAGTAGAAAAAAAAAAAGACTGTTCAATTTTTCAAAATATAATGGCTCTTTCCTCCAATGAGGTTTTTTTTGCCCCTTTATTGAGCATGAGGTGGCTAAAATTGTATGAGCTCAAGTTTGGATTTTCAATTTTGTTCCATTGGTCAATGGGTCTGTTTTTGTGCCAGTACCAGGCTGTCTTTATGACTATAGCCTTGTAATATAGTTTGAAGTCTGGTAAGGTGACCTCCCCCCCATTGCACTTTTTGCTCAGGGTTGCTTTAGTTATTCAGGGTCTTTTGTTTCTCCATATGAATTTAAGGAATTTTTTTCCAAGTCTGTAAAGAAACACATGGGGATTTTAATTGGGATTGCATTGAATCTGTATATTAATTTGGGTAGAATGGACATTTTTACTATATTAATTTTTCCAATCCACGAGCGTGGGAGGTTTTAACATCTTTTAATGTCATCTTTAATCACCTTATTCACGGGGTTTAAAATTTTTGTTGTATAGATCTTTGGTGTTTTTGGTAAGGTTTGTACCAAAGTATTTTATTTTTTGAGGCTATTGTGAGTGGGAAGGTATTCCTTCTCCAGTTGCTTGTTGTTGGTATAAAGAAAAGCTATTGACTTTTCTAGGTTAATTTTGTATCCTGCTACTTTACTGGAACTCTTAATGGTTTCTAGGAGTTTTCTGGTGGAGTTTTTAGCATCCATCAGGTAAACTATCATATCATCTGCAAAAAGGAATAGTTTGACTTCCTCTTTTCCAGTTAATACTCCTTTAATTTTCCTTTCTTTCCTTATGGCCCTAGCAAGCATTTCAAGCACTATATTGAAGAGGAGTGGCAATAGGGGGAAGCCTTGCCAGGTTCCCATCTTTAAGGGGAATGCTTCTAGTTTTTCTCTAATTAGGAGGAATGACAGCATCTTCAGCAAGTGGTGCTGGCAAAACTAGATCACCATCTGTAGAAGAACAAAATTAAACCCCTACCTCTCACCCTGTACAAAAAGAAACTCCAAGTGGATCAAAGATCTCAACTTGAAACCTGAAACTCTGAAGGTGATAGAAGAAAATGTTGGTAGCAATCTACAAGACATAGGAGTAGGAAAAGACTTTCTTTTTTATTTTTGTATATAATATTTACTATTTCTTTTCAAAGCCAATTTTTTATTGAAGCTTTGTGCATTTCGTAAAAATTTTCAAATCAAATCTAGACTTGTGTCCTTGCCCTTCCCACCCCACCAGAACTCATGCATTCTGCCAAACATGTTTCTCATCTTTTTTTCAGTTTCTCTCAAAATTCTTGATGCAGAAGTTTACTGTTTTGAGCAGAAGTTCATCATTTCAGTCAGTTCTTTGACCTAGTCTTGTTATTGTTGTTGTTATTACTTCCAATATACATCACTCCAAAATATGCATATATGCATGCCACATATATCATAGGTTTTAGCAACTTCAGCTTGTGATTTTTTTTTTTCTGTATTAGGCTGAAAGATGTCTTGTTTGAAGGCTGCTCCTTGGCAAGCCCAAACCAACATCAGTTTTGCCTTTGTGCTCCACACTGGGGTTTCCCCTTCTCATGGTCACCAAATGAGGTCCAGTAAGCACCACGTCCTTTCTTGATTTTCCTATACTGGTCTCCATGATACAGCCTGGGTATTCCAACAATGGCAGTCTATACTCTGAAGAGGCTGAGACCCCAGTAGTAGCTCAGTCCATGAGTTGGATGTCTCAGCAGTCCCCATCTGGCACTGAAGGATTAGAGGATTCTTGGAGAGACATGTCCATTGGAAGGTTGAAAAGCTGTGTCTCATGTCTTTGAAGGATGGCAAAAGCAGTGGCAGCCATAGGATAGCTGCACTTGCCAGCCAGTAAGACATGCAAAACAACTGTGCCTTTTTTTTTTAAGGAAAAGACTTTCTAAATCAAACAGCAGCCACACGGAAAATAAGGTCAACAGCTGACAAGTGGGACCTCATCAAACTCAAAAGCTTCTGTACAGTGAAAAAAACAATCAGTAAAGTGAAGAGAAAACCCACAGAGAGGAAACCTTCATCAGTGATACATCTGACAAAGCATTGACATCCAGAATATATAAACTACTCAAAAAACAAAGAAGAAAACAAATGACTCACTCAAAAGATGGAGTAAAAAGCTGAATAGAAACTTTACCACTGAGGAAGTAAAATTGTCTGAGAAACATCTTAAAAAGTGTTCAACATCATTAATAATTAAGGAAATGCAAATTAAAACCACTTTAAGATATAATCTCATTCTGATAATACTTGCCAAGATCAAGAAAACAAAAGACACCAAATGCTGGAGAGGTTGTAGGGAAAGGCGAACACTCATCCACTGCTGGTGGGAAAGTAAACTGGCACAACCACTGTAGAAAGCAGTGTGGAGAACCCTTAAAAGACTCAAAATGAGCCTACCACCTGACCCAACCATACCACTGCTGGGTATATACTCACAAGATGTATCGTACTGCAAAGATACATGCACAGCTATGTTTAGTGCAGCTCTCTTCACAATAGCAAAGAGCTAATGGCCCTCAGCAGACGAATGGATAACAAAAATGTGGTACATCTATACAGTGGAGTTCTGTGCAGTGGTAAATAAAGATGACATCATGAACTTTGCAGGTAAATGCATGGAATTCGAAGACATTATGCTAAGAGAAGTAACATAGTCCTCAAAAAACAAGCAGGGAATGGTTTTCCTCATTTGTGGATGGTAGCACCAAATCCCCACCATTGAAAGGCAAGCTGAACAATGTTATTGTTCTATTTCTTTCTACCTGAAGGCAACTGTGATGTTATAATGTGAATCTCTTAATGGGCTCTAGAATTAACTTACCACTTATTTTCAGACACTGTAATTACTGTATATGGATGGAAAGTATGTATTCATATTTTAATGTAAAATTAGAGGGAAATGTGAATTCCTAAACATATTTTAGAGATAATATACAGTTTATTCCCAGAGGACATTATTCTGGTACACATATGATGTTTATATATGCATATTTTGGAGCAATACAAGTGGAAAGGAACAATGACAACATAAGGACTGAATCAAAGGATGGATTGATACAATTAAATTCTTTCCAAAGCAATAAACCTCTGCTGAGGAAAAACTTTAAAAAGACTGAGAGAAAGAGGCAGGGCATGTATGGCAGAATTCATGATCTGGAGTGGGGTGAGGGCAGGGAAAGGGGAATATGTCTAAGTTGGACTGAAAATTGGTTTATGAAATACACAAAACATCAATAAAAATATAAAGGCTGGTATTCTTTTATTAATTTTTATTTATTTCTGTATGTGTATGAATGTACTGTCTGAATGCATATCTGTGCACCCGTGTCGTGCAATGCCACGGAGGTCAGAAGAGGGTCTTGGATTCCCCTGGAACTGGAGTTCTCCTGGAATTGGAGTTTCAGACGGTTCTCGGCCGCCATGTGGGTGCTGGGGATCGAACCCGGGTCCTCTGTACGAGCGGTCGGTGCTCTTAACCGCTAGGCCATCTCTCCAGCCCAAGGATGGTATTCTTATAGAGTAAATATCATGTTTTGGATGTTAACAAGGCTTAACACTATAGGTGCCTTATTTCTCATTTCTCTTCAATTCTTACTTGCTAAGGCTAACCAAAGTTACCTATTATCTACAACTTTCATTAAGCATAGAGGAAAACCTTTGTTTCCTGCTTCCTTACCCCAGAGTCAAGTGATCAGCAAGTAGTTACTGAGCTTTTAGAATTCATGCATTTATTAGAGAACACATTTGCTCGTTCCTTGGTTGTACTCTTTCCGTAAGTATCCACTGAACTTTTACTTTGCACTGTTCTGGGAATATAAATGGTCCTTGTATTGGTCGCTTTTCTGTTGCTGTGATAAAACACCATGACCAAGGAAACTTATAAAAAGAAGAGTTTATTTGAACTTATGATTGATGGTTTCAGGGAATTAGAGCCCATTGTGGCAGGAGGTATGGTGGCCAGGGCTGGAGCAGAAAGCCCAGGTTCACATCTTGCAATGAGCACAGGAAGTCAAGAGAGAGAGAGAGAGAGAGAGAGAGAGAGAGAGAGAGACAGAGACAGAGACAGAGACAGAGAGAGAGACTAGATACTGGCAAGGCTTGTTAAACTCACTAAGCCCACCCCCAGTGATGTACTTCCTCCAGCATGGCCACAACTTCAAAGACCTCCCAATACAGTGCCACCAACTGGAAACAAAATGTCTGAATACTTAAAGCCTCTGGGGGACACTCTCACTCAAACCCACCACAGTCCTAGATAAGTATATTTATGATTGAGAGAAAACAGCAGCAACAGTCACAATGGAGTGAGGTAGACAGAGCACATCCAGAGGACTAACCTGGGGTGAACTGGCCCGTGAACAGAAAATGTTGCTTTGGTAGATGATGTGTGAGACCTGGCCATTTTCTTTGGGAACTCTCTAAAGCAACACTCAGGAAAAAAAGTGCTCTTTTTGGAACTGTGCTTCATTAAATGCTTCAGGGCTCTAAGATGAGAAGTAGACCTTCCCCAAAAGAGAAGAGGGAAATCCACGCAGGCTTAATCAGACAATGAAAGCATTTGGCCAAGGCAAGTCTTAGGGGAGGGGATGGCTCACCACCGTGGAAGCCATCCTGACAAAAGTGTGGTGAGTGGTGGGAGAGGAAAACTGGACAAGATGAGCTGGATGTTATCACTGCATTTTCTTCAAATATCTCACTTTTTTTGGTCTTGAGACAACTTCAGAATAAATCCCAGCAACTTCTATCCCATGTGCTTTCTACCAAATACAGAACATAAGAATAAACAATGGCAGAGCTGTGTTATTGCTGTTAGTCTTTCCATTCTGAGTTGGCAGCCTCAGTGTGTAATTTTCTCAGATAGAAAATCTTCTGGTTTGGGGTTTTGCCAGAAATTACTTTCCCTCAATTAGATTCTAGTTTGATACAATCATTGCTTGAAAATTGTCTCAAATTGAGACCATCTAATAGCAAATGTCTGAATGAAAAAGATGGGAGGAATTTAACACAATACAAACAGTCCATTCACAGACTGTGGGACCAAAAATAGGAGGAAGTAGAACTCTCAATGTGTCCTGCCTTGGACAAAGAATGTTGTTAATGAGTTTTCTTCCACTAGGGTCTTTTGTTGGTTTAGCACCAATCGATTCAAGGAAGCTCAAGTTGATCATACCTTTCGAAAATGTGTTTGATATGGCTATCAGATCCTTCTCTTTCTGTTACCATGGGTATGTTCTAACAATGCTAGTTAGCAGGTGCTATGGAATTGGGCCATATCTGATTCCCAAAATATTGGTTTCATATAAGTGCTGTGAACAGCTTATGGAGAAAGGGACTCTACTCATTGGTGCTAAAATGCAGAAAGGCTTATAAGTGTTTATTCTTTATTTGAATGAATTAACATTACTGCAGTGAAGTATCTTTTCGTCCATGACATGATAAGCTTCTTTTCTTTCAAACATTTCTTTTTAGAAGTATTTTATTCATTATTTCACTTTATTTTGTGTGTATGAAAATACTGCCTACATGTTTGCAAATACACCCATGTTGTGCAATGCATGCAGAGCTCAAAAGAGGGCATGCAGAGCTCAAAAGAGGAACGGGAGTTACCAATGTATGTATGTTAGTCACCAGGTAGGTGCTGGGAATCGAACCTGGGACCTCTGCAAAAACCAACCAGTGCTCTAAACTGCTCAGCCATCTCTCCAGCCCCTTCTAGACATTTCTCCTCAGATTTAGCATGGAGCTTTTGTGATGATATCTGTTTCTGTTCACATGTTCTGGCTGGTGGTGGTAATAGTTAAGATCCCTGGAGAGGTTTGTCCTTTTCAGTTTCAATTTGACACTTTGTTCTTTGGGACTAGAGAAGCCTTTTAGCTAAATCTGCTCCACAATTAAGATGACTGCTTTCTGAGCACTCTTCCCATACCCCAGTTGTTATTAGGAAGAGTTCCCTTATGATGAGGTGAATAGACTCTTCTTGGCCCTGTATAAACACATAAATGATTTGTTTTCTCCAATGGGATGGCTCTTTCTTTTATCTTAGAGAGTTTCCTCATTTTCACATGATGTTTTGGGGCCCAGATGGGTTTTCTGTGCAGATCTCTAAAGCACTCTCTCTGTTTCACAATCTCCTCTCTAGCACTGTGCTGAACCCTCAAGCTGCTTGAGCCTGACAGAAACCCCATGTGTATCTCTTCTCATAGGGAAACCACTAGCTTCTGCCTAGATTTTGTCTTCTGGGAATGTGGTCTGGAATCTCTTTCCAGGAAAAAATCTGGGACAATCATAGGATTTACCTCATTTGTTCCTGTTCTCTGAGATCACTGTCCTCTCTGCCTGCTGTCCAGTGTCTGATTGTTTTAGTTGTTTGATGTGGAAAAATAAATCTGGTTGTGGTTACTCCATCTTGCCTGAAAGAGGAAGTCAGCAAATAAAATGCATATCGAAGACCAGTCATCAGAGACACAAGTGAAAGAATAAGAGAACAGGGTTGGTTTTTACAGAATATTATGAGATTCATGTGTTTGATACTTAACAGACATTAAGAGTCATGTTTTTCTTTTTAATATTAAAGTTTATTAATACAAGATTTTAATATAGATTTAAGCATGAACATTGGGGAGTGAAGAAAAGCAAGAAGGAGGGAGAGAAGAAGAAAGAAGAAGAAGAAGAGAGAGAGAGATAGTTATTTGCTGACATGGGAAAGTAGTTAAATTTCATTTAAAAGGTATAGCTAAAGTAAATTTGATGCATTTGAATTCTTAAAGTGTGCACATTACTTTGTTACTGCCAGACCCACTGCTCTTTCCCAATGTGCTAAACTTGTTTACAAAATAGTGCACATTACATATGTATGTACTTCATATAGGTAATGGATATGTAGTAAGTTCAATATAAAAATTAAATTAGCTCTCTTGATCCTAGCCATTCTGACTAGGTTAAGATAAAATCTTAAAGTGGTTTTGACTTGCATTTCCCTAAATACCAAGGCTGCTGAGTTCTTTTAAGGTGCTTCTTAGCAATCTTTTGTTTCTTTTTTTTTTTTTTTTTTTTTTTGAGGTTCTTTTTTTTTTTTTTTTTTTTTTTTTTTTTTTTTTTTTTTTTTTTTTTTTTTTTTCATCTTTTTGAGACACGGTCCCTGTCCAGCCTAGCCTAGATCTATGCTATTATGGACAAGGCTGCTTATCTCACAGAGGATCTACCTTGCCCTGCCTTCTGTGTGCTGTGGTTACAGGCATGTACAACCACACCCACTCATAGAGCATTTTTTAATTGTTTTTTTTTTTTACATTTTTATAATTTTTTTTCTTTTTCTTTTTTCTTTTTTTTGTATTTTTGAGACAGGGTCTCCCTGTAGCCCCAGCTGTCCTGGAACTCACTCTGTAGACCAGGCTGGCCTTGAACTCACAAAGATCCGCTTGCCTCTGCCTCCCAAGTGCTAGGATTAAAGGCGTGCACCACCACTATAATTGATTTTTTGTGTGTAGGAATGTGCCGTCTGCATGTAGGTTTGTGCACCTGTGTCACGCAATGCTGCAGAGGTCAGAAGAGGGCATCAGATTCCTCTGGAACTGGAGTTAAAGAAGGTTGTCAGCCTCCATGTGAATGCTGGGGATGGAACCTGGGTCCTCTGCAAGAGCAGTCATGCTCTCAACTGCTAGGCCATCTCTCGAGCCCCATAATTGGGTCTTTTTTTGATTCTTTGTTTTTGAGCTCTTTGTATTTTCTAGATATAAATCCTCTGTCAGCTGGTGAGGATGTTCTCTCACTCTGCGGGCTTCCTCTTCACTCTATTGACTGTTTGTTATACAGACACTATCCTCAGAATGGTTAAGGGCTAGAGACAAATGACATCAAGTGCTGGTGAGGATTCATTGCTGGTGGGATTGCAAACTGGGGCAACCACTATGGAAATCAGTGTGAAGAACTCATAAAAACCTTAACCCATCATATAATCTGGTTATACCACTCCCTGGCATATACCCACAGGACTCATCCTACTGCAGAGATACTTGCACAGACATGTTTGTTGCTGCCCTTTTTACAATAGCTAAGAAATGGCAACAATCTGAATGTTCCTCAACTGATGAGTGGATAATGAAAATGTGGTACATTTACCAAATGGAATTCTCAGCAGTAAAGAAAAACAAAATCATGAATTTTTAGGTAAATGGATGGAATTAGAAGCTATTATACTGTGTGAAGTAATCCAGACTCAAGAAAAGGAGTGACAAAAAGAAAGAAAGAAGGAAAAAAAGAAAGAAAGAAAGAAAGAAAGAAAGAAAGGAGTGACATATGTTCATTCTCATTCATGCATCGTAGCTCCACGTCCTTAGATGTATACATCCTGATGTAACTGTAGAAGAAAGAAAATGGAAAGGAACCATGGGGGCTAAAGGGAAAGAGGGAGCTCAAGGGGGGACTGGTGGGAGACAGGTGCTATCAAGAGGGAAATGGGCAAGATGGGGTTACTTTAACTGAAGTGAGAAAAGGGAGAATTATACAGGGGGAGAGAGATGAGAGATAAATAATGCTCAGGGGGTGTGACAACCAAAAGGGAAATATAATATTTCAAAAGCCTACTGGGAAATACATAGAAACAATAGTCTATGGATGCATGGGTATAGCTGAAGGCTATATTAACAAAAACTATTGCCAGTCAGGAGAGGCCAAGAGACTACCAACATAACACAGACTATTGCCACAACCCTTAATAGCCTCCCAGAACTTGCTGAAGACAGGATATACCTTAGACACAAGAGTTGGAGTAATCAAGCTGGAATTGACCTGCAAGTCTTCTCCCAGAAGATTAGCTTTTATAGTATCAGAGGATAGTATGAAACTGCCAAGAGAGAAAATGAAGAAATCACTCTACAGGTCTATAAAGCCTAATAAACAATGGCAGGCTCAGCAAACTATCTATATTGGTGTAGTAGTGGCACTTTTATTTTAGGGGTAACCAACTTTTACCTAATTGGACTTAAATTCCACTCAGTGAGAAGGAGCTCATGTGTGGTACTGTAAACAAAGAAAGCCAAATACACATGGCCGGAGAGGTCAGAGATCCTAGAGAAAATCCTACTTTTGTCATGTCCCTAGATGAACATAATTTCCTACTGTGCTCTAAATGTGTGTCCTTATATCTACAGACAAATGTACCTCTTACCACTCATCAAAAAGCTTCTTTGTGCAGGACACCGAGGCTATTACAGAGTCTACAACTAGTCAAATACATAGAACACATGTCTGTGAGATGCCAGCCTTAAGCGACACATTGACAACCCAACATCTATACCCAAGGCTCAGGGAACACAGGAGAAGAGGAGGGAGGAAGAATATTAATGGATCTCTCAACCCTCACCAGGGAAGCTTTTTTTCCTGCAACAGAAGGTGATTAGCCCAGGAGGCCATAGCTGGCCACAATGCAGGGAATAGGAGACTGCTGAGCGTTCATCCACAAGTAGAACACCTGTATCAAAGCTCTGCCACCCAAGAGTCAGAGACTTGCAGAAGAGGTGTCAGAAAGAATGAAAGAGCCAGGCGTGGTGGGGAACCACAGGAGACAGTCTTCCAGACAGCTGGGAAGTTACTCGTATGAACTTGTAGCAACAGTAACAGCTTGGCTCATGGAAGTTCAAAGAAAGTAAAACCTCATTATAGAACGGGGAGATGGGTGGGAACCTCCAACATGAGGTGAGAAGCTATTGCAAACTGCTGGCTGCTGGGAGAAGGATAGCTTTTGTTTGTTTGTTTTTTAAAGAGTGACACTAAATGGGTTGCCCAGCTTGGAATGTATGGACTCACACAGAGGGACATTTTGGAACACAAACTTGGCTCAATAAGCCTTAACATCTATGACAGAATGCACGAGAACTGGAAGAAAGGCTGCAGATGTGGGAGCAGTCTAAATATGATCAAGATACATAAAATTCCCAAAAATCAAGAAAATAGAAGGAACATATTTAAAAATTAAATTATATAAACATGATACATTTGTTTTATAAAATATGTAAGTATTTACAGTGTACACCTTTAATCCCAGCACTCAGCAGACAGAGGTAGACAGATCTCTGCAAGGTCAAGTTCAGCCTGGCCTACTTAGTGAGTTCCAGACCAGCTGGAGCCACAGGGAGAGTAAACTGTACATACCTTGTTTCAAAAAGACAAAAAAGTATGAACATGTTTTATATTATATCATATAAAATACATAATATACAAATATACTTGTAATAAGTTAAATATATAGAAAGGTTCACAAAATATATATTTCAACACATGTATGTGAAACACAACAAACATGGGGCTGGAGAGATTACTCAGCGGTTAAGAGCACCAACTGCTCTTGCAGAGGACCCGGGTTCAATTCCCAGCATCCACATAGTGGATAAGAACCATCTTTAATTTCAGTTCCAGGGGAATCTGACACCCTCTTCTGACCTCCACGGCTTTGCACGACACGGGTACACCAACCTACATGCAGACAGGACACTCATACACATAAAAAAATAATAATTAAAAAAAAGAAAAACAACAAACATACAGTCTTTAATGTAATGACTATACATAAGTGGACATTTCACAAACATGTTCAGAGGAAAGTTTTGAAAATACTACATTAAATGCTAATAGTGCCATGATTTACAACATTTTACAATTAATATGTAGTCCAGTAAAACATGAAACAGAGTTGTAAAAAGTAAGAATTTCACAGCCGGTTGTGGTGGCGCACACCTTTAATCCTAGCACTTGGGAGGCAGAGGCGGGCGGATCTCTGTGATTTCAAGGCCAGCCTAGTCTACATAGAGAGCTCCAGGCCAGCTGAGACTAAAAGGGAGACCCTGTCTCAAAAAGACCAAAAAAGAAAAAAAAAAAAGTAAGAATTTCGCTAAAGAATGGAGAATGATAAATTGTGATGTGTTAAGATATTTACTGGGCAATCTGTTTTTGATGAACACTACAGTCCTCAAAGCAAATGTAAATAGATCCCTTTCATTTGCCAGGCAGTGTCCAAAGTGTTTTTAGTGTATTAATAATTAAACATGCAAAATAGCCTTATTAATAGCAATAGTTAGGTCTCTATTGAGGAAGCAAGGGTACAAAGAGTTTGTTACTTTTGACAACTACTAAATTCAAAGCCAGGATCCACTCTGTACAGTGTGCAGCCAGAGTCCATCCTTTATCATCAGGCCTTGGTTCTCTGCTCTCCAGAACCACAGGTCAACACTATTTGTTGACTAAGTTTGTCTTTTTTTTTTTTTTTCTAATGTATGTTTTTTACTCTTCTGTCAAAAAATAGGTGACCATAGCTGTATGAATTAATTTCTGGAGAGTCTATTATCTTCCATTGATCTACAAATCTGTTTTTTCACGTAGAAGAATGAAATTGGCCCACATCCCTTACCCTTCACAAAAACCAATTGGTGAATTACGAATCAAAGTGAATCAAAGACCTCAATTTAAAACCTGAACCATCGATACTACTAGAGGAAAACAAGATTTACATGGCAAGAACTTTCTTTTTTAAGTTAATTTTTATTGAGCACATTTCAAACATTTCTTAATCAAATTTAGACTCATTCCCCCATCCATGCCCACCACTTACATCACCCCACCCCCTGCCAGAGCTCATGGATTCTGTCATACATGTTAAGTCCTGTTTTGCATCTTTTTCTCAGTCTTTTATAACCTTTTCGATGCACAAGTTTACTGTTTTGGTCAGTTCTTTGAATAGGTTTTTCTCTCTCTTTTTCTGTTCACTTTGATTTTATATTATTCCAAAATATGCATATATACACTCCATACATAAATCAAAATTACAATATCTGAAAATAAACTATAGGCTAATTCCAAAACACATTTAGAAATTCACATTTTAACAGTAAAGTTGCATGCAGGTAAAAAGAAGTATAACTTTACATTCTTTTGTTTAGAATATGAATACATATCTTCTACTCATTTATGGTAATTACAATGTGTGAATACAAGTGGTAGGTCAATTCTAGAGTCCATTAAGAGATTCACACTATAATAGCACAGTTGCTTTCAGATACAATGAAATATAATAATAAAGTTGCTCAGTTTGCCTGCCAACTGGGGATTTGGTGTTAGCGTCCACAAATTAGGGAAACCATTCACTTTTATTTTTCTGGGACTGTGTCACTTCACTTAGCATAATGGCTTCGAGCTCCATCCATTTACCTGCAAAGTTCATGATGTCGTCATTCTTCTTTTTTTTTTTTTAAATTTTTAAAAAATTTTACTTATTTATTTATGTGTATGAATGTACTGTCTGCATGTAGGTTTGTGCACCTGTGTGATGCAATGCTGCGGAGGTCAGAAGAGGGTGTCAGATTCCCGTGGAACTGGAGTTCCCCTGGAACTGGAGTTCTCCTGGAATTGGAGTTACGGTTCTCAGCTGCCACGTGGGTACTGGGGATTGAACCTGGGTCCTCTGCAAGAGCAGTTGGTGCTCTTAACCACTAGGCCATCTCTCCAGCCCCGATGTCATCATTCTTTACTGCTGCATAGAACTCCATTGTGTAGACGTACCACATTTTTGTTATCCACTTGTCTGTTGAGGGCCATTTGGGTTGGTTCCAGCTCTTTGCTATTGTGAAGAGAGCTGCACTAAACATAGCTGTGCATGTATCTTTGTGGTAGAATGTGTCTTGTGGGTATATATCCAGGAGTGGTATGGCTGGGTCAGGTGGTAGGCTCATTTTGAGTCTTTTAAGGATTCTCCACACTGCTTTCCATAGTGGTTATACAAGTTTACATTCCCACCAGCAGTGGATGAGTATTCCCTTTTCCCCACAACCTCTCCAGTATTTGGTGTCTTTTGTTTTCTTGATCTTGGCTAGTCTTATTGGAGTGAGATGATACCTTAGTGTGGTTTTAATTTGCATTTCCTTAGTTATGAATGATGTTGAAAACTTTTTAAGATGTTTCTCAGCCATCTTTACTTCCTTACTGGTGAAGTCTCTGTCCATCTCTTTACTCCATCTTTTGAGTAAGTCATTTGTTTTCTTCTTTTTTTATGTAGTTTACATATTCTGGATGTTAATGCTCTGTCAGATGTATCAATGGTGAAAGTTTTCTCCCACTCTTTGGGTTTTCTCTTCACTTCCTTGATTGTTTCTTTAGCTGTACAAAAGCTTTTGAGTTTGATGAGGTCCCACTTGTCAGCTGTTGTCCTTATTTCCTGTGCAGCTGCTGTTTGATTTAGAAAGTCTTTTTCTTTGCCTAGATGAGAACTGTCTTTTTTTAGTTAAAACTAGAGAATTTTAATGGGCTTGCTTACAAAATAATGGCAAAGAAACACACACTCACTTAAGCCACAAACACAGCTGGATCCCTTTCCAACACGGTTACCCAGAGTTCCTGCCCCTGTGCCCTCTGTTCCACATGCCAGTTAAAAGAGGAGAGAGAGAGAGAGAGAGAGAGAGAGAGAGAGAGAGAGAGTCCACGTGGTGGACCCCTTTGTAAACTCCCTGCCCCCTGAAGTCCCAGAGTTCCAAAATCTCATGCACCTTCTGTGGGACCGTCAGGGGTTCAGGAACCTGGTGGGATGGGCATTGTACTAGGCTCCTCCCCTAAGTATGCAGTCTGTCAGGTGGTTTCAAAGAAGAAACAACCTAACCTACACTCCACCCCCTTTTTTGGCCCTTACAAACTGGAAGTGCCAACTTCTTCTGTGAGAGTCCCTGGGCATCAGAAGTGTGTGTGTGCGTGTGTGTGTGTGTGGGGGGTAATTGCCTTTGAGGTTACACATCAAATTCTCAGGTTTGCCCAAGTTCTGTCTTCGATGGGCTATTGGCTTATTCTGGAGTCTCCCTTTTATGTCTACTAAATAAAACATATATAGCCAGAAGTACAGACATTTAAATAAACATTTGTTCTGTGGGCACAAACATCAGTTCTTGGATGGTATCTTAATCTTGGCATTACTGCTTTTTAATGGGGCCTATAAAGTCTTCCACCATGAGGGGCACCATGCTCAAAGTATCTATTATTCATGCCTCCTGGCCTCCAAAGGAGTGGGCAATATATCCAATTAGACTTTCTATCTTGGTACACACAAATCCTGGCAGTCACTATTGCACTTCTGTCTTCTTTGGGGAATTGCAGCATGTGAGGTCCATGGAACTTCAGAGACCATTGCTTTCCAGCGACTTGTACAGTGTTCAGCACTGTGAAGGTCAGCTGTCCCTTTGCAGTGCTAGGTCTCAGCATAATTTTCCTTCCTCACCTCATCTCCCATAGTTTCTTCAGCAATAGGGTTTTATTATGCACTTTTGTGTGTGCCCAAAGTCAATAGCAAAATGGCCTCTGTTTAGGGGATTTTAGAACCTCCCTAGTCAACAGCTCCCAGCAGGGCAGTTCATGCCTCTTACTGAAGCCTTTATTTACTAATAAAGTTGTCAAAGTTTCCTTAGCTATACCTGGCCCTGGTACTCCTCCTTACTGAATTTACTTTTTATTTTTGTTCCTTTGGGTGTGTGGGATATGTCTTCAACCAGTTTCATATCTTTCATCTGGGGATTTGGTGTTAGCATCCACAAATGAGGGAGACCATTTGCTGCTTGTTTTTCTGGGACTGTGTTACTTCACTTAGCATAATGGCTTCGAGTTCCATCCATTTACATGCAAAGTTCATGATGTGATCTTTCTTTACTGCTGCATAGAACTCCATTGTGTAGATGTACCACATTTTTGTCATCCACTCATCAGTTGAGGGGCATATGGGTTGGTTCCAGCTCTTTGCTATTGTGAAGAGAGCTGCAATAAACATGGATGTGCATGTATCTTTGTGGTAGGATGAGTCTTGTGGGTATATACCCAGGAGTGGTATGGCTGGGTCAGGTGATAGGCTCATTTTGAGTTTTTTGAGGGTTCTCCACACTGCTTTCCATAATGGTTGTAAAAGTTTACATTCCCACCATCGATGGATGTGTGTTCCCCTTTCCCTACAACCTCTCCAGCATTTGGTGTCTTTTGTGTTCTTGATCTTAGCCAGTCGTATAGCAGTGAGATGATATCTGAGAGAAGTTTTAATTTGCATTTCTTTAGTTATTAATGATGTTGAACACTTTTTAAGATGTTTCTCAGCCATCTTTACTTCCTCACTAGTGAAGTCTCTGTTCAGCTCTTTACTCCATCTTTTGAGTAGGTCATCTGTTTTCTTCTTTGTTTTTTGAGTAGTCTATATATTCTTGACGTCAATGCTCTGACGGATGAATCACTGGTGAAGATTTCCTCCCACTCTGTGGGTTTTCTCTTCACTTCCTTGATTGCTTCTTTTGCTGTACAGAAGCTTTTGAGTTGATGAGGTTCCTTTTGTCAACTGTTGACCTTATTTCCTGTGCAGCTGCTGTCTGACATAGAAAGTCTTTTCCTACATCTATGTCTTGTAGGTTGTTGCCAACTTTTTCTTCTATCATCTTCAAGATTTTAGGTTTTATGTTTAGATCTTTGACCCAGTTAGAGTTTATTTTTGTACAGGGTAAGAGGTAGGGGTTTAATTTTGTTCTTCTACAAATGGTGATCCAGTTTTTCCAGCACCATTTGCTGAAGATGTTAACCTTCCTCCACTGAGGTTTTTTTGCACCTTTGTCAAATATGAGGTGGCTGAAATAGTATGAGCTCGTTTGGATCTTCAATTTTGTTCCATTGGTCAATGAGTCTGGTTTTTTGCCAGTACCAGGCTGTCTTTATGAGTATGGCCCTGTAATATAGTTTGCAGTCTGGTAGGACAGCCCCCCCATATTGCATTTTTCACTCAGGGTTGCTTTAGCTATTCAGGGTCTTTTGTTTTTCCATATGAATTTAAGAATTTTTTTTCCAAGTCTGAGAAGAAGCTCATGGGGATCTTGATTGGGATTGTATTGAATCTGTATATCAATTTGGGTAAAATGGACATTTTTACTATATTAATTTTTCCAATCCAGGAGCATGGGAGATCTTTCCATCTTTTGATGTCATTTTTCAATCTCCTTCTTCAGGGGTTTGAAATTTTTATTGTAGAGAATGTTGGTATCTTTAGTTAGGTTTGTTCCCAGGTATCTTATTATTTTTGAGGCTATTGTGAGTGGGAAGGTCTCCTTATATTCCTTCTCCACTTGTTTATTGTTGGTGTAAAGAAAGGCTACTGATTTTTCCAGGTTAATTTTGTATCCCACCACTTTACTGAAACTATTAACATTTCTAGAAGTTTTCTGGTGGAGTTTTTAGCATCTTTTAGGTAAACTATCATGTCATTTGCAAAAAGGGATAACTTAACTTCTTTTCTGATTAGTATTCCTTTAATTTCCTTCTCTTGTCTTATTGCCCCAGCAAGTGTTTCAAGCAGTATGTTAAAGAGGAGTGGTGATTGTCTATGCCAAAGTAACCTACCATAACTATTAGTGCTGCTTAAATACCTATATATCTAATTGCTTGTGCTTCATTAGTAGGATCGAAAGGTTACTCCTGAACAAACTGTCAGCCCATGAAAGGAAACAGCCAGAATTGACCAGAATCCAAGTCAACAGCTCCAGAGAGAGAGGACAGTTTTACTTCTCATCCACCTGTGCCCCTTTTCTAAGCCTAGGGAACAATCTGCGGAAGAGGGGGCGTGGTAGAATGTAAAGGCTGCGATTGGGGTGAACGGTGAAACTACAGCGATGTAGTCTGGACACTCATTTGATCAACTTGATTGAACAAACAACCTTTCAACCTCCACTGAATGGTGGGACTGTGGGGGTTTGGCACAACGTCTATAGATTGGTTTTGCACGAAGATGCTTATACTCATGGATTTCACTTATAGCTAAAAAATGAAAAAAAAATACACCTGAAAGATGCAGGGACAGTTATGGCGACTCATGATCTGGGATGGGGTGGGGGTGTGGGGGGAAGGGAAAGGGAAATATGCCTGATCTGGAATTGGAAAATGATGTATTAATAATGCACAAACCATCAATAAAATTAAAAAATAAAAAAATAAAAAAAAAAATAAAAAAAAGACCAACAGAAAAAAAAAAAAAAATAAAACACAAAGAGAAATAAAAAAAAAAAAAAAAAAAAAAAAAAAAAGGGAGTGTGGTGATAAGGGGCAGCCTTGCAGGGTTTCTGCCTTTAAGGGAAATGGTTCCAATTTTTCTCCATTTAGGATGTGTTGGCAGTGGGTTTGCTATATATGGCTTTGATCATCGTTGAGGAATGTTTCGTTCAGTCCTCTTTCCCTCTAGGATTTTAACCATGAAGGATGCTGGATATGTCAACGTTTTTCTTGCATCAATTGAGATGATCATTGGTTTTTTGTGTGTTTCAGTCAATTTATTGGTTTTTTGGGGGGGGTCTTTTCGAGACAGGGTCTTCCTGTGCCCCAGCTGTCCTGGAACTCACTCTGTAGACCCGGCTGGCCTTGAACTCACAAATATCCGCCTGCCTTGCCTCCTAAGTGCTAGGATTAAGGCATACACCACCACGTCCGGCTTATTTATGCTGTTTTATGCTATTTATTTTTTACATATGTTGAATCACCCCTGCATCTCTGTATGAATCCCACTTGGTCATGATGGATGATTCTTTTTGATGTGGGTCTGTATGCAATTTGCAAGTTATTTCTTGAGAATTTTTGCCTCTATGTTCATTATGAGATGGGTGTATAGCTTTCTTTTTTTGGTTGTATCTTGCCTGGTTTTGGTATTGGGTGATGCTGGCTTCATAGAGGAATTTGAGAGAATTCCACATGTTTGTATCCTTCTAACAGATTGAGTAGTAATGGTTGTAGGACATCCTTTAAATGTTTTATAGAATTCTGCTGTGAATCCATCTGGGCCCGGGATTTTTTATTGGGAGGTTTTTTTTATTACATTTTCTTTTCTTTAAATATTGGGTTGTTTTAATTTGTTCTCTTCTTTGTTAAGCTTTGTTGTTTCCCAGAATTTCAAATTATCCCATTTCTCTTAGGTTTTTTAATTTAGTGGAGTATAGGCTTTTGAAGTATTCCCATATGATTTGTCTGGATCTTTTCTTTGTCTGTTTGTGATGTTTCCCCTTTCATCACGGAACTATTGGTTGAGTGCTTTTTCTTTCGTTCTTTTTTTTTTTTGGTTAACTGGGCTATAGGTCTGTCTATTTTGTTTATATTTTCAAAGAATCAGCTTTAGTATACGTTGATTCTATGTATTGTTTTCTTTGTTTCTATTTCATTGATTTCTGCTCTGGTTTTTGTGATTTCTTCCTGTCTTTTGGGTTTAGGGTTCATTTGTTGTTATCTCTCAAGTGTTTTTGGCTGCAGTGTTAGATTGTTTATTTGTTTCCTTTCTGGTATTTTTATGTGGGCCCTTAGGGCTATAAATTTCCCTCCCAAGACTGCTTTTAAAGTATCACACAAGTTTTGTTGTGTTGTATTGTCTTTTTCATTCAGTTCCATGAATATGTTTATTTCACTCTTTATTTCTTCCCTGACCCATTCATTATTCAAGATGGTGTTGTTTAGTCTCCTTGTGTTCTTGTAGCTAGTTGGGCTTATTCTAGTGTTAATATTGAGCTTTATTGCACTGTTGTCTGATAGAATGCATGGAATAACTTCTTTTGTATTTTTCAAGATTTCTTTTGTGTCCCAGTATGTGGTCAATTTTGAGGAATGTTCCATGAGGTGCTGAGTAGAAAGTATATTCTCTGGTGTTTGGGTAGAATATTCTGTAGATGTCTGTGAGGTCCAGTTGGCATACTGTATTGTTCAATTCTGAGGTCTCTCTATTTTTTGTCAGGTTGATCTATCTGAGGGGCTCAGTGGGGGTGTTGAACTCTCCCACTATTAGTGTGTTAGGATTAATCTGTGTCTTGAGGTTCTGCAGAGTAGTGTTTACAAAGTTAGGTGCACCCATAGTTTGGTGCATAGACATTTAGGATTGTGAAGTCTTCATAGTTAATTGTTCCTTTGACAAGGATGTCGTTGTCTCTTCTGATTAGTTTTACTTTGAGATCTATTTTGTCTGATATTAGAATAGCCACTCTGGCTTGTTTCTTGGTACCATTTGCTTGGAATAAATTTTTCATCCTTTCACTCTAATGTGGTATCTGTCTTTGAGGGTGAGATGAGTTTCTGGTAGACAGCATGTAGAAGGATTCTGTTTTCTAATCCATTCTCCCAGTCTGTGTCTTTTGAGTGGGGGGTTTAGACCATTAGTATTTAAGGTTATTATTGACAGATGTATGTTGATTATTTTCACCTTATTTTTTGTTTGCATTCTTGGGTATAGGTTTGTATTTACTCTGTTATGCTTTTGTTGATTTCTCTCTTTAATTGCTTAGGGATAGTTGTTCCTTTCCTCTGTTCTTTGGATTGTTTCAAGGATTTTCTGAAGCGTTGGTTTCTTAGACATGTATTCTTTCATCTTGTTTATGTCGTGAAAGATTTTTATTTCTCCTTCAAGTATAACTGAAATTTTTGCTGGATATAGTAGTCTGGGTTGGGATCTAAAATCTTTTTTTAGTTTGGGGAATTCTGTTGAAGATCTGATCAATACCATTCTCTTGGGATTCTTCTCCTTCCTCTATTCCTATGATGCAGAGGTTTGATCTTTTCATAGTGTCCCACAGTTCCTGGTTGTTCCACTTTTGTGTATTTTTGAATTTTTCATAATCTTTACTTGAGCTTTCTAGTTGTTCTGTGTTATCTTCCAGGTCTGGTATTCTTTGTTCTGCTTCCACCATTCTGCTTCTGAGGCTTTTCCATTCCTTTCCTCTTGATTGGATGAGTGTTTGATTTCCTTTTTCATTTTATCTTCTGATTTCTTTAGTATTTCTACTTCTTTTTGGAGCTTCTCAATCTTTTCTCAAAGCTCTTTGCTTTGCTGCTTGGTTTCCTTATCTTTTTCAACGTGGGATCTTTTCAGTGTTTCCACTTCCTTCCGGAGTTTGTCATTCTCTCTCTCTAGGTCCTTCTTGAGTTTTCCATCTCTTTTCTTAATTCTTTGATTTGCTCTTTATAATCTTGTAGTTCTTTAAGTATGTTCACAATTGTATTTCTAATATCTGTGTCCTGGGCCATCCCCAGGGGGATCCCACTGTAGGAATCTTCCACAGGGTTGGTTGAGCTTGGTTTGTGATTATCCTGTGCCTTTCCCATGTTGTCTCTTCTTTGTGTCCCTGGCATATGGGCTTCTCCTTGCCTGTATTCCAATGTAAATCCCAAATGCCTCTTCACTGTGTTGAAGGCTTGCTTTGCTTGCCTCCTTCAGATGCCTTAGTTGTTTGATTGATTTGTTTTCCTTTACTCCTTGCTTATGGAGTATTGACTTGTCAAAGCTTTAGGCTTTTTTTTTTTTTTTTTTCCAATCCAGTCTATGAGATCTTTTCATCTTTTGATTGGTCATTTTCAATCTCCTCTCAGGGGTTTGAAATTTTATTTGTAGAGAAATGTTGGTATCTTTTATTAAGTTCTGCCCAGATCTTTATTATTTTTTGGAGGGGCTATTGTGAGTGGAAGGTCTCCTTATATTCCTTCTCCAGCTTTGTATTGTTGGTTAAAGAAAGGCTACTGATTTTTCCAGGTTAATTTTGTATCCCAGCGCACTTTACTGAAACTATTAACATTTCTAGAAGTTTTTCTGGTGGAGTTTTTAGCATCTATTTTAGGTAAACTATTCATGTCATTTTGAGCAAAAGGGGATAACTTAACTTCTTTTCTGATACGTTATTCCTTTTTAATTTCCTTCTCTTGTCTTATTGCCCCAGCAAGTGTTTCAAGCAGTATGTTAAAGAGGAGTGGTGATTGTCTATGCCAAAGTAACCTACCATTAACTATTAGTGCTGCTTAAATTACCTAATATATCTAATTTGCTTGTGCGTTCATTTAGTAGGATCGAAAGGGTTAATCCTGAACAAACTGTCAGCCCATGAAAAGGAAACAGCAGAATGACCAGAATCCAAGGTCAACAAGCTCCAGGAGAGAGAAGGACAGTTTACTCTCATCCACCTGTTGCCCCTTTCTAACCTAGGGAACAATCTGCGGAAAGGGGCCATGGTAGAATGTAAAGGCTGCGATGGGGGGAACGGTGTGAAACTACAGCGATGTAGTCTAAGGACACTCATTGATCAACTTGATTTAACAAACAACCTGTCAACCTCCACTGAATGGTGGGACTGTGGGGTTTTGGGCACAACCGTCTATAGATTGGTTTTGCACGAGGATGCTTTATACTCATGGATTATCACTTATAGCTAAAAAATGAAAAAAAAATAAACACTGAAAGATGCAGGACCAGTATATGCAAGAGATACCATGAATCTGGGATGGGGTGGGTGCACAGCAGATGTGGGGAATTGGAAAGGAAATATGCCTTCGATCGGATTGGAAAATGATGTATTAAAATGCACAAACCATCAATAAAAATTAAAAAATAAAAAAATAAAAAAAAAAATAAAAAAAAAATGACCAAAAAGAAAAAGAAAAAAAATAAAACACAAAGAGGAAATAAAAAAAAAAAAAAAAAAAAAAAAAAAAAAGAGGAGTTGGTGATAAGGGGGCAGCCTTGCAGGGTTTCTGCCTTTAGGGGAAATGGTTCCAATTTTTCTCCATTTAGGATGATTGGTTGGCAGTGGGTTTGCTTATATGGCTTTGATCATGTTGAGGAATGTTTCGTTCAGTCCATTTCCCTCTAGAACTTTAAACAATGAAGGGATGGCGGATTTTGTTGAAGGCATTTTTTGCATCAATTGAGATGATCATTGGTTTTTTGTGTTTCAGTCAATTTATTGTTTTTTTTTGCATTGGGGGTCCTTTTCGAGACAGGGTCTCCCTGTAGCCCACAGCTTGTCCTGGAAAACTCACCTGTGTAGAACGCGGCTGGCCTTGACCTCACAAAGATCCAGCCTGGCCTCTGCCTCCAAATGCTAGGATTAAAAGCATACACCACCACGTCCCGGGCTATTTATGTGTTTTATGCTATTTAATTTGTTTACATATGTTGAAATCACCCCTGCATCTCTGTATGAATCCAAACGTTGGTCATGATGGATGATCTTTTTTGATGTGGGTCTGTATGGCAATTTGTGCAAGTATTTTGCTTGAGAATTTGGCATCTCTGGTTTCATTAATGAGATGGGTTCTACAGCTTTCTTTTTTTGCGTTTTATCTTTGCCTGGTTTTGGTTATTAGAGAGGTGCTGTTCTTCATAGTAGGAATTTGAGAGAATTCCCACTGTTTGTATCCTTCAGAACAATTGAGTCAGTAGTGGTTGTAGGACCTCTTTTAAATGTTTTATAACTGGCTGGATCCATCGGGCCCGGGAATTTTTTTAAATTGGGAGGTTTTTTTTATTACATCTTCAATTTTCATTAAATATTATGGGTCTGTTTTAAATTGTCAATCTCTTCTTTGGTTAAGCTTTGTTGGTTCCCAGAATTTCAGAAATTCATCCTTTTTTCTTAGTTTTTTTTAATTTAGTGGAGTATAGGCTTTTGAAGTATTCCCATATGATTGTTTCTGTCTCTTGTCTGTGGTGTGTATGTTTCCCCTTTCATCCACGAAACTATTTGGTTTGGAGTTGCTTCTTCTTTTCCTTTTGTTTTTCCAAATGAATTTAAGGACTTTTGTTTCCAAGCCTGTGAAGAAACTCTTGGGGATTTTGATTGGAATTGCATTAAATCTATACAAGAGTTTTGGTAAAATGGACATTTTTACAATGTTAATTTTCCCAACCCATGAGCATGGGAGGACAAACCCACCTTTTATACCAGCTGTGAGGACCACTCTGCCCCCACAACCACACAACAAAATGCAATCAAACAATCCACCTGGCTGAAGCACCCAGCTCCTACCTGTGGTCTTGGGAGATCCCCTTACATTTTTCATAATCTTTACTTGAGCTTTCTAGTTGCTCCATATTATCCTGCAGGCCTGATATTCTTCTTTCTGCTTCTTCCATTCTGCTTCTGAGGCTTTTTCCCACTTTTTCCTGGTGATTTGATGAATGTTCAATTTCCTTTTTCATTTCATCCTGTGATTTCTTTAGATTTTCCACTTCCCTCTGGCATCTGTTATTCTCATCTTGTAGCTCCTTGGTTCATTGGTCATTTTCTTTTTTCATTTCATCATGGGATCTCTTCAGCATTTCCACGTCCTTCCAGAGTTTGTCAGTTTCTCCCTTTAGTTCCTTCCACCATTCCGTTTGTCATTATTTCCCTCTAGGTCCTTCTTGAGTTTTTTATTCTCCTCCCTTAGTTCTCTAATTTCTTTGAATATGTCTACAGTTGTTGTTCTAAGGTTGGTGTCTTGGCTTCTTTCCTTGGAGATATCATTGTAGGGATCTTCTGTAGTGTTGGTAGATTTCAGTGTGGATTTATTATGAGCTTTTTCCATGTTGTTTTTTCTTTGTGTCTTTGGCAGGTGGATTTGTTTATTTGTTTCTTTGGATTTTGGTACCTGAATGTTGGCTGCTCAGACTACAATCACTAATGCTATGACTGTTAGGTCCTCTGCACCACAGCTCCACCAAGTTGATGGGGGAGGGGTGGTGGGGTGGGTGGGTGTGTATTGTGCTGTTACTTTGGCTCACGTGCTAATAGGCCCCAAGGGTCAAGGCAGCTCCACCTTGCCTTTCAGGCATCTCACTGAGTCTGTGCTCCTTTCTGCAGCACAATCTGGGAATTCTGGGGGCTTGTATTGAGCCCCCCAAGAGAAAAGTCTGTTCCACCTTGCATCATAGGCATCTCACTGAGTCTGTGCTCCTTTCTGCAGCACAATCTGGGAATTCTGGGGGCTTGTATTGAGCCCCCCAAGAGAAAAGTCTGTTCCACCTTGCATCATAGGCATCTCACTGAGTCTGTGTGCCTGTCTGGAGCCCAAGCTGGAACTTCTTGGGGCGGAGAACTTTCTTACCAGGTCTACAACAGCACAGGAAATAGCCTGAAGGTTTAACAAATGGGACTACATGAAATTAAAATTTTTCCGCACAGCAAATTAAACTGTCATCAGAGCAGACAGAAAACCTGCAGAACAAGAGATATCTTAGGTGGAGGGCTAATATGTAGACTATACAGGAAATTCGAGAATTAAACACAAAACGTCTCCCCAAACTGCCAAACAATAAACGTGATGATGAAATTAACAGACAGTTTTCAGAAGAAGAAACACAAATGGCCAATTAAATACTCTTAAAAGTGTTTAACAACCTTAGTCATCAGGAAAATGCCTTAGGTGGTGATCCCGTTGAGTGGAGGACAGGAATATCATCAAGAAGACTGAATGACAGGGCTGTCTCACAGGTTAAAGTGCTTTCTGCCCTTGCAGAGGACCCAAGTTTGGTTCCTGCACCCACATCCAGGAGCTGCATGTAGCTCCAGCTTCTGCATTTGAACTCTGTGGAACTCATACCCCTGCCCCACAGACACACACATGCACATATTTAAAAATAATTTTTAGAAGGAGACATGCGAATTACAAGAAAGGGCTCTCACTTGAGAAACTCTAGGGACTGGACACACATGGCTGTTAGTGAATGTCATTTCTTAACTATAACCTTGTGCCTCTGGCCTCAGTGTACAGTCCAGGGCTTGAAGCTCCCACTTTGCTTTCTTGTACTTTACTGACCACTTATTAAAAAGATGTCCTGGAGATTCTGTTCAGGGTCAAGACTGTTAAAGCCTGACACACAAATAATGAGGTGAATCACCTTTACCTATGTTTCTTCCAGAGCTCCAGACTGCACTCACCAGAAAATATGAGCAAGGAGTCTCTGAATGACCATCTAGTCAGTGCTTCTTATATACCTCAGAGCTGTTATTGCTTTGGTTATATGTGATCACTGAGGATTGAATTCATTATTACCCAAACCATAAATCAAACATTTCTCCTTTCATACAGTGAACTTATTTTTCAAGAACACTTGGTGCAAAGTGAGATAGGTAATCTTCGATAGGAGAATGAATAATTGACACTACATTCCCATAAATGTCTTTATACTGGATGAAAGCCTTGAAAGCCATCTGCATACATGGCACGTCTCATTTTCCCTTTGAAGAATGTGAAACGATTTAAATGGGCCAGCAAATTCACAGGGTTCTAAAACCTCCCTTGGATTCTGCTTTGCTCTCTGCACCAGATAAGTGTCAAAAATTATTGAGGATGTGTTCTTAAATTGACAAAATGTTCTTTCTTTTACCCACAAAGATCTTGTTTACAATTAGTTGCTCATTCTTCATTCCAAACTTCCAGTTTGCAGAGGTAGAAAAATCAATATAAATAGCTTAGTGCTGACAAGTGAGACTCCAATCACCAATACTTACATGCAATATGGCAAAAATTCTCATCCAGTTAGCTCTGATTTTTTTCTTTCTTTTAATGATGTTTGGTCTAGGTGGACCTAGTTATTATTCATAACTATATCTGTAAGCAGTGTTTTCCTTCCTGATATGGTACTGATTAAAAAAAAAGAAATTATTTTGAAGTTGAGAATCAACAACTTTTACACAAGATTTTGTAAGTTTGCCAAATATGAATATTTCCATTTTAGATTTCCCATTATCTCTTTGGTCCATTTAATGAAAAAGAGATGAAGAAGCATTCTCCAATGAACAACGAGACTAGATAATAGTGTCTTAATAAGCCATTAACATGCTGGTGCTAGATTTCATAATATTCAATGACATGTTAAGACAGAGCTCTTCGAATTTTAATGTACATGCTAGTCATTTGGGGATCTTTGTAAGATGCAGGTTCTGTTTGTGCAGGTCAGGGAGGGGCCCAGGAGTCCTCTGTTCTAATGAGCTGTCAGCTGATGGAGATGTTGCTGGTCATGAGAAATAAGGGATGAAGAACTTTGGGCCAGTTAAGGCCCTTGCAAACAGATGCGTATTTAAATTGGAAATCTGAGGAGAAATTAGTAATGGACTTATTCATAATGCCATAGGCATCATTTATATAGGCAGCCTGTGCTGGTGCTGAGCCTTAGCTAGTGAGCAGAGCCTTAACTGGGAGGTTGCACTTACCCTACAACTCCGGAGAGGATGGCTGACCTACAGCAAACTTGCCATCTGGTAGGTGCTTGAGTCAACCCTGAGCCTACAGGACAGAAGAGGTGGGGAATGGAAACAAGCAACATGCCTCGGCCTCTCCCTGTTCTCTGGTTCTCCTGCCTGTGCCTCCCATTTGGAAAATCAAACCAAAAGCAGTAGGGCGAGAGATTTGTTGATGCTCTTCATATAAGTCAGCTTTTTTTTTTTTTTTTCATTTTTTGGTCTTTTCGAGACAGGGTCTCCCTGTAGCCCCAGCTGTCCTGGAACTCACTCTGTAGACCAGGCTGGCCTTGAACTCACAAAGATCCACCTGCCTCTGCCTCCCAAATGCTAGGATTAAAGGTATGTGCCACTACACTTGGCATAAGTCAGCTTTTTGATGAGTTCCTCAGGGCAGCTCTTGGTATTTTACTAATATATACCATTTGTTTGCACACAGCTGCTGTAAATTCATGAGTAGTGTGGTCCTGTCATGCTGAAAAGATACTGTTTTGTCTGAGTTTTCTCAGACCTTTGGCTCTCATTTTTTATTTTTTGACTTTTTGTTCTCTTTTGAGACAGGGTCTCCCTGTAGCCCCAGCTAGCCTTGAACTCACTAGATAGACAAGACTGGCCTTGAATTCACAGAGATCCACTTGCCTCTGCATCCCCAGTGCTGGGATTAAAGGCATGCATCACCATGCCAGGCAAAACTTTGTCTCTTATAATCTTTCTGTAACTACCATTTCTGTGATGCTCCCTGAGGTTTGGTGTGTGTGTGTATGTCTCTGTGTCTATGTCTGTGTATCTGTGTGTGAATGTGTGTGTGTGTGTCTGTGTGTGTGTGTGTGTGTGTGTGTGTCTGTGTGTAGCATGCCTCAGGGCACTGCTTGGCTGAGAGTCTGGCCCCGCCCCAAAGAGGAGCAAGCAGCATCGCCTAGGTGCATGATGCTGGGTATGCAGTGGTGCAGAATTGGGAGACTTATGATTCGTCCTGGCAACTGTCACCATTTGGTTTATAAAAGCAAGCTGTGGCAGGGAGTAAGTTTGAATTTCATAGTAACATCATCATGGAATTCCTGGCCGTTATTTTTATTAATTATTGCACACATACAGGCTAAGGTAGGCCTGCATTTCATTCAGTGGCCAGTGGGTTGGAAAAAGGTTCCCTTTGTGGACCACCAGTCTGGGTAGCTGGTGTTGTGAGTGAGTATTGGCTGAAGGGAGGCAATCAGCCATCAGCCTGAAATTCCTTTCCAGGCCCTGGGCAGGTGAGAAGTCATGGCCAAGAGTGGAACACGTGTCTCGTGGGTCCAGGCTAAGAGCCTAAATTGGAATTACCACTTAGACTGGGCTGCTGGAAGTAGCCATCTGGTCTCTGCACCAAGAGCCCAGCTCCCCACAGTGTCTGCAAAGCGGGCACTGTGTCCCCATCCCCCTTAGCAGGGCTGTGTGTTCCCTATTAAGCATAAAAAGAAAAGCTTTCTACATCTATATGTGTGTTTATGTGCATGTGTAGGTGTCTGTGTGGGCGTGTGCTTTTGTGACTATGTATCTGTGTGTGTGTGTGTGAGAGAGAGAGAGAGAGAGTCCTACTTACAGCTGAGCATTCCACAGATATTTATTCTCTGAACTCTGACCAGTTGTGAGTTTCTGTGTTAAGCATTGTCCATTGCACAAAGAAGTTTATCTGATGAGGTCTGAGAGCTACATTAGTCTATGGGTATAGAGGTATGAAATTAGAGGGCAGTTTGGTACTATTTCACATTGGGCAGAATAACAGTAGTAGATTTATTCCTGTGATCTATGAGCTTCCCACCCATGGGGGAAGATTTACAGTGTCAGGTTTACAGTATCAGGTAAACATTTTCTCCTGTAGAAGTCCAATCAGAAAGTGGTTGGTTACTGTACCTCATTACGTTCATGCCACTGCTGTCCCCACAGGCCTGCTGGTCATTATTATAGCTCACAGTGTTCACTAGCGTAAGCTCAAGCCAGTCAATATTCCATCATGGAGTAGGGAGGGCTCATGACCTCCACTCCTAGCTAAGGAGATATTTACAGATCATGGCTGCTGGGGGAAGGTCAGGTTTTTGAGGGTTTATGCATAGTAATCAACCATGCTCCAGTGGATATCGTTCACCCATGAGACAGCACAAACTGAACTTGGTAGGCTATATTAAAAGAAAAAAAGAGGACGTAAAGTTGGGAGGGGGCTGGGGAGTGGATCTTGGAGAAATTTAGGGAGAGGAGTAGAAGGTATGAATAGTATCAAAATACATTGTATGCATGTATAAAAATCTCAAAGATTAATAAAAATATATTTTAAAAGAATACGTTTTCCCAAACTTGAGTTGATATCATTTTGCAACATCAAAAGTTGTAATGTAAAAGGGAGGCAGTCAGTATCCATTTCATTCCTTGTAGGAAATTCCTTGGCATGCATGGAAACTCCCTGTTTCAGACGTTAGATTTCCCAAGGGGGTTAGGGATAGAAGGCATTAGGAAACCAAAGAGCTACCACACCAGTCCTCAAGAGCAATGACTGTTTACTCCTTCCCGTTTCCTGACTAAGGGTCTGTTCTCAGATCAGAGAGCTTGAGGTAAACACTGCCTGCTAATGCAAACCACAGAGTGAGCACCAGCACCTTTCGCATGGCAGCCCTCTCATGTTATTATACTGCCAAAATAAGTCGAGAACAGAGCTTCTGAGGTTCTCAGTTGGATGTCCTGCCACTCTCCATAAATGGTGTTCAGGGACACTTTTCTTCCTCCAGTAATTTCCTTTGGCTCCACCTACCCCAGGGTACCACTGCCATCCTTCAAATGCATTCACAGAAAATCAAATGAGAACTAATTCAAACAGTAAATGAGATGATCAAAGTACTTGTCTTTGCCAACCATTTACATTTAAAGTCATATCTCTGGCTAAAAATGGATTACCTCACTTGCAAATGAAATTTTTTCAGCATCAGAAAGAGGTGGGTGGGGGCTTGGTGAAAGAAAGTAAGACTTCTTTAGAATTTCAGAAATGAAACCACAGTTTCAAGGAAAACAAGCTTTATCTAACCCTTATGAAGTTCCACATGAATTTGTCCTGTTGGTTTTAGAGAGATGAGATTGTCTCTAGGAGGAAGTCATTTGTAAATATTTTGCATCTTCTAAGATAAAAACAGCCAACAGGACAGGTGGTAGGAAGAAATGAAAAGGAAAGAAAACAAAACAGAACAGAAATCATCCTTGAAAACAGAAAGTGGGGGCTGGAGCAATGGCTAGTTAATAATGCTGATTACTACTGCTAAGGACCCAGGTTTGGTTCCTAGCATCCACATGGCAGATAACAGCTCCAGTTGAAGGGGTTTTAGCACCCTCTTCTGGCCTCTGTAGACATTGCATATACATAGTACACTTACATGCATGCAGACAAAACACTCATACACACACAAAACAAAATAAAAGGTTTAAAGAAACCAGAAAGTTATGAAAGGAGCTTTAAATATCAAGAGCAGCCAGACATGTTGGTACACTCCTTTAATACCAGCACTTGGGAGGCTGAGGCAGGCGATCTCTGTGAGTTCAAGGTCAGCCTGGTCTATATAGTGAGTTCCAGGCCACCTGGGACTAAAGGGAGACCCTGTCTCAAAAAGACAAAAAAAAAAAGAAAAAAAAGAAAAGAAAAGAAAATCAATGCAAATTGGAATATTAAGATGGAAATTGTTCTCTCCTCTAGCTGTAAGAGATGCTGAAAGAAAGAAATACAAGGGGAGAAAGATGGCCCTGGCTCCTGCCGTCAAGAAGGACATAGAGGTGCTGAGGCTTGTTTGAGAAAAGACAAAAGAACTTTGGCATCTGAAAGAATAGTCAGCCCAAAGGAACCTCACAACTTTGACAAATGACCCTGATACATCCAGCAGCAGGGTCAAAGGCTCTCCCCTAGGAGTACCTGAACTTGTGATTAACCAGTTCCCCCAGGCCCTGCACCATCAAACAGCTACCCAGCTCATTAAGCTTGCCCCAAAGCACAACTCAGACAAAAGCAGAAGCATAGGGTGTTGCCTGGGCTGAGAAGAAGGCTGCCAGCAAAGGGGATGTCCTCACTAAGAGATCATGTGTCCTTTGGGCAGAAGTCACTATCATGGAGGACAAGAAGGCTCAACTGGTTGTGATAGCATATATGTAGATTCCAGTGAGTAGTAGTTTTTCTGCCTGCTTTGGCTCATATAATGGAGGTACCCTACTAAATCGTTAAAGGGAAGCTCAGGTTGGGGCTGGTGATCCACAGGAAGACATGGGCTACCATTCCCTTCACACAGATTAACCTGGAAGAAAAGGACAAAGGAGCTCTGGCTGGTTGGTGGACACTCTCAGACCAGCTATAACAGCAGAAATGATGAGATCCATAGTCACTGGGGAGGCAAGCCCTGGCTCCAAAACCTGTGGCTCCCATTGCCAAAGTGGAAAGGTAAAGCATAAAGAACATGCCACTAAATTTGGTTAAATGTATATGGCTGAGTTTTCTCTGTATAAAGATAATGAAAATTGTCATTTACCCAAGTCTATTGGGCATTTTGGCTAAAACGTATTAATAAATGAGTTGTTTAAATTAAAGAATTTGTTGAATACTTATTGAGGGTTTGGCATGTCTTAACTGTTGGAAACAGTAGTGACTTGACAGAACACTCACAGGTTTATGAACTTAGTGTCTAGTGAGAAGCAGGTGTTGCCCAAATACTTCCTCTTATGAGTCAAGTTGTGCAAAAGAAAATGCAGGCAAGCACAGAAGTATGTAGTAAGAGACCTAGCCCAACCTGGAACACAGGGAAGTTGTCTAGGAAAGGGTGAATTAATTTGAGATCCAAAAGATGAGTAGAAGAAAAGGAAGTAAACTTCATCATAAAAGATAACACAGAGCTGGTGATAGACCTTGGTGGTAGATTTAGCAGGGTTGTGACGGAGGAACCACTTGCACGACCATATGGAGTTCAAAATGATGGTTTATTAATTACGGCTGGACCCCACTCAGCTCAGGAGGAATAAGGCCCAGAGAAATGGGTTACACAGCTTTTATAAGTACAATAGCTAATCAGACTTAATATAAAAAATAATACCAAATCAAAGAGTTGCATGTAGTAAGTAAGCCAATTACAGAAGCCAGAGTCAGCAGCTAAGACCAGGCTTTTAGGGGCACATATGATTTCCAGGAGGAAGTAACTGATCCTTAACTTTCTTTTTATATTTCAGGGAAAACAATTGAAATGAAACTTATCACAAGTGAACTTAGGCCTCAGCTGCATAAAACAAAATGGTGCCTGAAAAGACAACCTCTGGATTAGTTTTTTATTTATCTCAGTATAGAGTTGCATACCATGAGGAAAACTAGATTTAATTTCTAGCACCCCAGAGAGACAGGGGACAGGAGGCAGATACTACCACAGCAGTAACAAGCATGACATAAAAGGTCTTCATGACATCCTTGTCGTTGAATATTCATGGAGTCATGGAACTGTCAGAAAGTAAGGATTTGTGTATCTTTTGGTAGCAGATGACAGTAGGTAGAATCCATATTAAGATTCTATCATTATGTATCACAACCTTTTCCTTTGAAAGATAATAGGCCAAATCCTAGGAATGTGATACCTAGAAAGTACAGTTTAGTCTAGCCAGTCTACTTTGGAGGCAGAAAAAACTATAGCTCCAACTTCTGACTATTTTATGTAGATCTGGTATTTGGTCGGTCCCTGCAGGGCACCTGAAAAGAATCTTAGGAAGCCATAGGGGCTTGGCCTTTAACTCAAGCACAAAGCAGTTTATCTTTATTTCATTATGCTGAAACACTTTTTTTTTTCATTTGTGTGAAGGAAAGAGTTCTCAAAATTTATTAAGATTAGAAAGCTTTATGGGATATATATGTTTTGATCAGTCAGGTAAATGAACAGGAAAGTCACGACAAAAAAAGTGTGTGAACTGATTTTTATCTCAGAAAGGGTAATGATCTCATTGCTTAAGGGAGAAGCAAATAAAGACAAGTGTCCTTTTCCAGGTAGATGGATGATTGCAGGCACATAATCATTGAAAGGCAAGGGACAGACGGGGTCGTTACCAGCCAGTACTTTTTCCCATCTTCTGATAAGACTCTATTCACTTACTTCATAAAATACCACGGCCAACCATTTCTTTAAAAAGGAAACCACACAATCTCCTGTGGGAAAACTGCCACATTATGGTCGTTTGATGGGCAGTGTCTGAGGCCCTGTTTTCTCTAGTGTCTAGCCTAAACTTGTTAGCTGTTACAGACCTTAATCTTTTTGTTCTTTTGGCAGTGAGAACAACAGCTGCATTACCATCTCTATAACGGTGGGCTTTAAGGCTTTTATTCCTCTTTTGGCTTTTAAGCATTTCATGTCCTAAATAGATGAAGAAAGAAGAGAGCAGCATTTGAACCAGCAGCAGGGGAACGAAAGTAAGCAAGGAGCACTCAGACAACACCTGGCTGGAGCCACTCTTCATAATAACAACAAATTATAAGACACTGTCCCTGAAGGCACTTTTCTGGGATTTAACTTCATTTTCTCCTTCCTCTGACATTTACTACTAAGAGGCAGACACAGGTGGAGCATGGGTTCTTAGAAGTCACAAACAGGCTTATAATCAGGCTTGCTTACTCCCAGGACATGATGGACCTGCTTGTTTCCTCCCACTGAAGGGATGAAAAGAAAACAAGCAGTCAGCATCCCCAGAAGGGCGATGGTAGAAAGGACCTAATGTGGAGTTCCTCAGATTGAGAGCAAAAGTCAGTTTCCTCTTTACTCTGCATCCAGATGCTGGTGTTTGGTGATCACACAGAGATGGATGGGACTACACACTTCAACAGAAACATCTCCATCTAGCCTGATCCTGCTGCTTCTTCTTTTTTTTTTTTTTTTTTATTTTTTATTTTTTAATAATAGGTCATAAGTAATGAATACAGGCATCCTTCGTGTAAAACCAATTTGCAAGTAGCTATGCCCAAACTTATACATCCTGAGGCCCCCATTGTCCAGCTGGGGGAGCTTATATGTACTATCATGTTGATCAAATAAGAGTCCAGTCTATGTTTGTGTAGTTTCTTAGTTCACCCCAATCGCAGCCCTTACATTCTACCATGCCCCATTTTCCGCAGATTGTTCCCTAGGCTTTAGAAAAGGGACACAAGTGGGTGAGAAGCCGAACAGTCTACTTTCTTTGGAGATGTCATTTTGGACTCTGATCAGTTCAGGCTGTTTCCTTTCATGGGTTGGCAGTTTATCCTGAAATAACCTTTTATTCCTACTGATGTAGCATAAGCAGTTAGATATACAGGCATTTAAACAGTACTAATTATTATGGTAGTTTACGCTGGTATAGATACAGATGTTTGGATGGTATGCTAATCCATGGACTATAGTTTTTCTGTAAAAGCTGACAAGGTCTTACTGTGGCTTATAACATCTCCTAACCACTAGAGGACTTAAGCTTGTGGTATCAGCCCTGAATTATTCCTCCAAGGAGAGAGCTAATAGCCAATTAGATTTGGGATATAAAGACATTTGGCTGCCACTGCTGCACAGTATTTCCAGGCAGGTGAAGTGTAGCTGATGCTGAAGGAGGAGTCTTGCTTGACTCAAGGAGACCAATATTTGCTTTGTTGATGTAGTGGCCTTTGGTAACAATCTCTGGCATTCCAGAGGCCATCTGTATACTTGCAGGTATGGTCTCAATATTATCTTTCCCATGCTTACACCAGGTCTTTGACAGCAGGGCCTTACCACCTCTCTTCTTGCAGGTATCCCAGTTTAATGGCAAAAAGCCTTTATCTTTTTGGGGGGGGGTTTGGATCCCCTAGCCAACATCTTCTTGGCTGAATAATCCATTTCTGATAAGAGAGCTCTCCTGTATTAATATATTTTACTCAATTACCCAGCTTATATAGACTTTAGTATTATATTTGGCTCTGAATAATTATCCTTTCACAGTTCCTATGACTATCAGCCAATTAAAGAAGGCAACTATATTGCTTTTATAAGAGATTACCTCTATAACAGTCAGCTCTAATTAACATTTAGGGAATGACTTCATTACCATCATAAACATTAAAAGGAAGAAAAGCCTCAGACTGCTACAGGCATCAAACATCTCTGTGGATCCTAACTGTAACAACTATTTATAATGTGTCCTAATGAACTTTACCTTTCAGGTGCCGCAAAGTTTTAATATAAGAGACTTCCTTACCTCCCTGCTTCTTCTTAATCAATAACCACCTTATTCCAGATTCCTTTGCTTGAAACTACTCAGGGTTGTGTAGCAATTTCCTCCTAGATAAAAGCTTGCATCTTAAAGGAAAGCTTGCTATAAATAGTAGGATGTTCTAAAGGGCAGAAAACAACAATGTTCTAAGGGAGGGTGAAACATTCCATCCCTCAGAGAAGTCTTTTTTTTTTTAAAGGTATCAGTGGACTGTATTGCCACAGGGTATGAAAAATAGCCTAACCATTTGTCAGATATATGTGCCCCATGCAACAAAAAGTATACCACCCACAGTTGTTGTCATCCACAACATGGATGGTATCATGCTGGCACACCCAGTTGTAGAGTATCTGAAAGGGGTGGCTAAGCAACTCTTATCTGGCCTAGCCACCTTGGAGAGACTCAAACTGTCCCAATACATTAGGGGAACATGGTCAGAAAACTTCCTCAATTACTCCATCTTACTGAGGGAATGCATTACTGACCTAAATTTAACCAGATCCACAACTCTGGACCTAAATAAGTCATTCATTGGACAGGTCTAGGACAATATAAAGAGATCTTTTAGCCCATCCCAGATAGTCACTTATGTGTTGATTGGAGGGATTATTATCACGTTGCTTGTCCTCTTTAGATGTCTCCTACTATATAGATCCAGACTGAGTTCCATCAACAAGGTGATGCTCCAGGTCCTGATGGCAGTCAAGTGACCTGAACTAGAACCACCCCAGGGAGTAATCAACATGTACTTGGTAGAAATCCGCAGGGCTGCCAACTGATCCTCCTTAAATTTCTTGGCTCACGTCCAGGGAGGTCAATGATGGGTAAGATCCTGGGTGCCAGGAAAACCTAAGACAGGCATGGTCCATTATACCAGAGGCTGCTAAGGTAGGGTCAACAAGATCAGGGCATGCACCCTGGTTCCCACTGAGACTGATTTTAAAAGAAAAAGGGTGTATATGCAGGAGAACCCCCAGAAGAGTGGTGACTTGTCATCTGCTGCCAGCCAACTTTGCCTGCCCAAAGGCCCACTTCCTTAATCTGCAACCTGCAATCAGTCTGAGGACCTGGTGATGGATGATGCAACCTCAGCTCATCAGAGAAGACTTTTAAGCTCAGGAAAAACAACTCAATAGCTTAAGGAAATCCCTGAAACTGAACATATTCATTAGCCCCTTGCTCCCCAAGCCTATGAAAGAGTTCGAGACTGATTGACATTCTCAGACTAGCTGAGCTGCCTAGAAGAGGCTCAGACTAGCAGAAAGAAGCAGAGATCAGACTAGCTGCCTGGAAGGAACTCAGACCGAGATGCTCAGAAGAGACACCCTCTGACCTGCTGAGCTGCATGAAAGCTGTGCAGTGTGCTGCAGGTTTCCAGCTTTTGTGATGTGTCACCCATTCTGGGTGGGAATGGTGATACATCTGTCTTGGAGCTATTTCTGTTCCTGTAAGTTACTCAACACACAAGCCTGTAAGTAACCTCAATAAAGCTCAGTGATTCACTAAGTTGAACTTTGGTGGTATCCTTTGGTCTGTTATTGGTTCCCTATCTGAAGTGACTTGATACTTGTGTCTGTGTTACACAACAGCCACATAGCCTGCAATCAATGAAAATTTGAATATAGTTGAATAAATGACCCTGAATCCCATTACCCATATCTGTCATTTGGTCATTTGAGGGGCCTAATTATTAAGGATCCTTCTCTACTTTGCCCCAGAGGTATTTCCCCCAACTTTTATGCTTATATATACCCTGCTTTCATCTGTTAACACCTCAAAACCCTGGACTCAATCTTGACACAGTCTCCTTCACTAGTGTCCTCATAGAGATTGTCTCTTCATTTTTTTTTCCTTTCATATTTCTTTAATCCCACAACACAGGAAAAGTGCCGGGCTGGCCACGCTGACTGTTAGGAGTTCCAAGTCACTAAAACATGAAAGGAGAAGCAGACTTGGTCCAAGTTCCTCCTGAGTAATCTCAGTGAGCAGACTGTGGTCCCTGGGATATCTCCATGGCAAGGATTCTGATACTTCCTGGGATCAGAAACAACCCTGAGCTACTGATAAGCCACCGGAATATCAGTTATATGATAAACTGTTATGAACTATTGTTACTTGTTGAGATCAGGCTCTGGGACCAGTGTCTCTTCATTTTTAAGGGGAATTAGATAGCTTGTCCATCCTATTAGAAGTTTTATCCATAGCCTCACATGTGAAGAAATAATATGGGAACAATTTCATTAGGTTCACAGAGCTGTAACGATGTAGAAGTTTGCTTAGTATCACTAAAGATCTGAATAGCATCTGTTTATTGGTCTCCTAGGTGTTTCTCAGTACCTATTTCCAACAATATTTATAAAGGCACAGAGAAAAGAGGAAAGTGTGTAACAACACTGAATACCAAATACATTAGATAACTCAGTGCCAATGGCTGGTGATGAGTCTTTTTGTATATAAATGTAATTCAGGCTTAAGAGTAATGAGGGCAAATTTCTCAGAATTAATATAGTTATTATGAATTATGGAGCAATGTGAAATTTTGATAAATAACCTTATTCTCATTTATTAGATTAATTCAATTGGAGAAGAGACTGACAAAAAAAGCTGGGTAGGAAGGCAGGTAATAGATAGTGGTAAACAGTTAATTTGCAGAGTTCTATTCTCTAGATCAGTTCAGAGATGGAAGCCAGGAATTATAGTTTCTCTCAAATTATAATAGCTAAGAGAGGCTGAAATTCAAATTGTGGAAGGAAGAGAAGATATTACCTTGTTAAAGTAGGTTTGAGCTAGCTGAAGGCCCACCAGGAACCAAGGCCGGATTAAGATTCAATGCAGGTAGATCTGCCTTTTAGATGTAGTCTAGAAAGAAGAAAACTTAGCATGGTAGAGACAGGGAGGAGGACCAGGATCTCTACCCAAACAAAGTGGTTTTTGATGTTGCTGTTATTTTATTTATTTATTTATTTTTTGAGACAGGATCTTCCTGTAGCCCCAGCTGGCCTGGAACTTGCTATGTAGATGAGGCTGGCCTTGATTTTACAGAGATCCACTTGCCTCTGCCTCCCAAATGTTGGAATTAAAGGTGTGTACCACCACACCCTGCACTAGGTGATTTCTGAAAGCAAAACAAAATTATGGTAAAAAATTACAAAAGAATATATCTAAGTCAAAGGATTAATAAAGAAAGGAGGAAAAAATTAAGGATAAATTAAGGATAGACAAACCCATGCAGATATACAAATCACACAAAACACCAGATATACAGGACCAGAACAGAAACTCCTCACAGCATATCATAGTGAAAAACTAATGTATAGAATGAACAAAGAGAGAGTACTGAAAGCTGCAAGAGAAAAGCAAGATGCAAATAAGGGAAAATACACCAGGATTATAGCTGATTTTTCAATGTAAAGTCTAAAACTCAGAAGAGCTTGGAGCAAACTATTCCAAGTTCTCCGTGATCATAGACACCAACCCTGAATATTTTACCCAGTGAAGCTCTCTATTATTCTCTAAGAAGAAAGAAAAGTCTTCCATGATGCAAATAGGCTGAAAGAATCCATGCCCACTAAACCAGAGAATACTCAACGCAATACAAAGAACTGAAGAAAGAAATGGCTACAGAAAGGTATAATTATGGAAACAGAAAAGGGGACTAAGGACAAAAAGAGGAAATAAAATGACAGTAACCAATACACATCTTCCAATAACTTGAAATATCAATGGCCTCAACACCCCAGTCAAAAGTCTTAGTCTAGGGCTGGAGAGATGGCCTAGCGGTTAAGAGCACCGACTGCTCTTGCAGAGGACCGGGGTTCAATCCCCAGCACCCACATGGCAGCCAAGAACCGTCTGAAACTCCAGTTCCAGGGGAATCTTACACCCTCTTCTGACCTCCGCGGCATTGCACGACACGGGTGCACAGACCTACATGCAGACAGTACATTCATACACATAAAAAAATTAATAAAATAAAAAAAAAAGTCTTAGTCTACTTGAATGGATTAAAAAACAAAATCCTGGGGCTGGAGAGATGGCTCAGGGTTAAGAACCCCAACTGCTCTTGCAGAGGTCCTGGGTTCGATTCCCAGCCCCCACCTGGTGGCTAAGAACCGTCTTTAAGCTGAGTGTGGTGGCACAGGCCTTTAATCCTAGCACTCAGGAGGCAGAGGCAGGTGGATCTCTGTGAGTTCAAAGCCAGCCTGGTCTACAGAGTGAGTTCCAGGCCAGCTGGGGCTATAGGGAGATTCTGTGTCAAAAAAAAATCCATCTTTTTTTTTGTTTGTAAGAAACTCATCTTGTTTTCAAGGATAAGCACCACCTTAAGGTGAATGAATGGAAAAAGTATTCCAAGAAAATGGTACTAAGAAGCATGCAGGTGTTGCAATTCTAATATCTAAAAAGATAGACTTCAAGTTAAAATTAATAAGAAGAGATAAAGAGGGTCAATTAATTCTGATCAAAGTAACATCTACCAAGAAGACACTGCAATCATCACAATATATGCACCAAACTCTGGTGCACAGAATTTTTAAACAGTACTACTGGACTTCAAGAAACAGATTAGCCCTAACTCAATAACAGTAGGTGACCTCATTACCTCAGTTTTCCCAATAGATTGGTCATCTGGGCAAAGAATAAACAGAGAAACATCTGAATTAAATAATACCATTCATCAAATGCACCTAACAAACATCTACTATTCCACCCAAGCACCAAAGAATACAGTTTCTATTCAGCAACCCATAGAAGGCTCTCTAGAATTGGCCATATACAAGGGGCACAGAACAAATCTCAACACACATAAAAATTGGGATAGTCATGCATCCTTTTTTTGTTTGATTGTTTGTTTTGGCCTTTTTGAGACAGTCTCCCTGTAGCCCCAGCTGGTCTGGAACTCGCTCTGTACACCAGGCTGGCTTTGAACTCACAGAGATCCACTTGTCTCTGCCTCCCAAGTGCTGAGATTATCAGACCACAATGGAATAAAGCCTAAAAATAAAAAAAGAAACTCTAGTAACTACAGGAACTCATGGAGATTAAACAACACACTCCTAAAGGATGAATGTGTCAAAGAAGAAATTAAGAAATAAATAAAAATATTCATGGAAGCAAATGAAAATGAAAGCACAATACAATGAAACCTCTGAGACACATTGGAAACAAGAGGGAAGTCTATAGATCTAAGTGCCTACATTAAAAACTCATGAAGGGCATAAATAAATGACTTAATAGCACAAGTCAAGGCTCTGGAAATGCAAGAACAAAATACATCCAAATCCAGCTGAGGAGAAGAAATAGTAAAATTCAGACAAGAAATCAATAAAATAGAAAGAATAACAATAATAACAAAAATACAAAGAATCAAAGAACCTAAGAGCTGGCTCATTGAAAAGATAAAGAAGACAGACCCTCAGCCTAGCTGACTGAAATAAAGGAAGAGCACATCTAAACCAACAAAATCAGAAAAAAGGAAACATCAAAATAGAAAGTGAAAAGACACAGAATATGATTAGGAAATACTTTAAAAACCTGCACTCTATTAAATTAGAAAATCTAAAGGAAATGGACAAATATCTAAATTTGATGGAACCACTAAAGTTAAATCAAGATAGGATCAACAACTTAAACTGACTCATAACAAATAAGGAAACTGAAAGTAATATGAAGCTTCCAAAGCAAAAACTGCCCAAATCCGGATGAAGTCTGTGATGGTTAATCCTGAGTGTCAACTTGACTGGACTAAGGAACAAATAAGAGAAAAAGGGTCTTCTGATTGGACCACCTCAACCCAGATGGCCCACCCCAAATGTGGGTGTAACCTTCTGCTAGCAGGCAGTATTTAAGGCCATGGCAGAGGGAGCTGGTCCCTTTTCTCCTGCAGCTTGCCTCTCTCATCTGGTGACTTTGTCTTGCTGCTGTGATTAACCTTTCAGATCCCAGCGTGTACTGAGACCGGCAGATCTCCTGGAATCCATTCGGGCCTTCAGCACTAGATTGGGACTACTGAGACATCCAGCCTTGTGGACTGAGCAGTTCCCTGGATTCTCAGCCTTTCCAGTGTGGTGCAGCTACTGTTGGACTCCTTGAACCCTGTCATGTGAGCAAATCAATAAATTGTATATAGCTATATATTCATCCTGTTGCTTCTGTTTCTTTAGAGAACCCTGAATAATACAGATTTTGGTACCAGGAGTGGTTCTATAGAAACAGAATTGAAAGGATGAATTTCTTTAGTGGGCTTGGTAGTCTCTGGAGCCAGCTCTCCAACCCAATGAAGCCTAGAGTTACTGAAGGCTTTCCTGGTGGCATGAAGAGGAATGATAATCCTTGGTGCAGACTATTTAATGTAATTATGAAGATAGATCCATTTGACTCACCTAACTCACCTCTTGTGAGAAGCAAGGAATTTAGCGACTCTATATATAAAACGTTCGAGAAATTGCAGAAAAATCAGGAAAATAATGATGTTGCCTTGTTGCTCCTAGCATGTCTGGATAAACTGTTAGACGAAAATATGGAGCTCGGTGATAAAAATGACCAGCTCCGGATTCGAAACAACAGTTTAAAGGTTTCCAAGTGTGCTCTGGAAGAGAATCTTCTCTCCAGCAGCCAAAGAGCTAAAGCAGCAGAAAATCAAGCTGGAGCCCTTATTATACGGTTGGCTGATTTACAATGCAAATTTAATTCCAGCCACAGAAGAGTGTCAGTCATGTTAAAATGAGGGCAATGCTAGGTAAAGAGTGGGATACCTCTAAACGTGGGATGGAGATGTGTGGGAAAAGCAACATGATGACTGAGGTGATTTTGAACCCTCAGATTCTGAGGGATTTTTATCTGAGGAATTAATCTCCCCACCTCAGCAGAAATCCACACCTGCAGATCCCTTTCCTCCCCACCCTTGCCTGAGGAAATTAATCCCCCCCTCCCAGTGGAGAGCTAATAGTCCCTCAGGGCCACAAATTGTTGCCTCTAGAACTATAACCAGATTTAAGTCTAAGCAAGCCCCTAAGGGTGAGATGAGAAAGTGTGGTCCATGAGGAGGTTTGCTACACCACTAAAGAGAATTAATGAGTTTGCTGATTCATTCTAGGCAGAAGCCTAAGGAATAGTTGTGGGAATGGATTTTAAGGGTTGTGGGATAATTGGTGGAAGGATATAAAATTGGATCATACTGAGTTTATCGATATGAGCCCACTGAGTAGAGATTCTAGGTTTAACATGGAAGCTCAAACAGTTAAAAAGGTGTTATTTAGAGGTAATGTTAAAAGTTTATTTGAATGGTTGGCTGATGTATTTATTAAAACATGGCCTCATAACTACAAGTTAGAATGCCTAAGATAATTCCTTGTCGCCCTCTTGGCTACGTATGAATGAGGATTGATGATGTGGCAGAGGTCTAGCAGGCAGATTGGGCAACATGTGCCTCGAGTGTGCGCATCTTGAAGCTGTCAAAGCCAATCCCACATTCGTCCTACAATCATATGGGACGGGATCGCAGAGGACCTATGCCTTCACCTGAACTAATATATAAGGATGCTGAAGTAACTGAGAAGAGACGAGAACCACACCGACACAATCTGAGAGCTTTGCTTTTGCCTCATTTATATCATGCCAGATCTTACAGTTAGAGGAAGTTGTTGGGCTTCGCTTCACATAAATTAAATGTACATATCTAATAGGAATTTAACAGGATCTCAGGGTAGGCTCAGGGTGGCAGCACGAATCACCAAAGACCAGATGAGCATAATTATCATAATTATCATAAACGGGGTGGCAAAGGCTAAACAATGCCTATAATGGCAGGACCCGAAATGATCTTTGGAACTGGGTAATTAATCATGGCTTTCCCAGGAACCAAATACATAAGAAGCATACTAAGTTTTTTTTTTGATCTGTATAAGCAGAAAAGCTCTAGAACAAACGACAGGAAGTCAACATTTGAATTTAGGAGTAGCGAATCCCGCCAGTTAACCAGTTTCCAGAATTGAGACAGTTCACAGACCAAGAACCCCTTGAATGAAGGGGTGGCCTTGTTCCAATGAGGAAGGACCTGTCACAATACCAAAGAGTTATTGACTGTTTGCCCTCCTCCTGTCCTTCCCCAGAGGAGCCTGAGGTCTTTTACTATGGTAACTGTACACTAGGGCGTAAAAGGAAATAATCAGACTTTTTTTGAGGCCTATTGGATAGTGTTTCTGAGTTGACACTGATTCCCAGGAGACCCTAAAAGCATTGTGGCCCTCTGGTTAAAGTAGGGCCTATGGAGGTTCAGGTGATAAATGGGAGTTTTGGCTGAAGTCCCACTCACAATGGGCCCAGTGGGTCCCAGAACCATCCTGTGGTTATTTTCCCAGTCACAGAATGTATAATTGGGGTAGTTATAATTAGAAATTGGCAGATATCCCACATTGGTTCCTGACCTGTGAAGTGAGGGCTATTATGGTTGGGAAAGGCCAAATGGAAAGCATTGGTTTTGCTCTACCAGGGAAAATAGTGACCCAAAAACAGTATCATATCCATGGAGGGATTGCAGAGAAATTAGTGTCACCATCATGGATTTGAAATATGCAGGGGTGGTGTTTCCTACCACATCTCCATTTAACTCTCCAATTTAGCCTGTGCAAAAGACAAATGGACCATGGAGAATGACAGTTGACTTTTGAAAACTCAACCAAATAGTGACACCAATTGCAGCCACTGTACCAATGTGGTGTCCTTACTTGAGCAGACTAATATGTCCCTTGGTACCTGGTATGCAGCTATTGATCGGACCAATGTTTTCTTCTTAATACCAGTTCATAAGACCACCAGAAGCATTTTGCTTTCAGATGGCAAGGCAACAGTATACCTTTACTGTCCTTACCTCAAGGCTATGTTAACTCTCCAGCCCTTTTTCCATACTTAGTTAGAAGGGATCTGATTGCCTGACTCTTCCACAAAATTATCACACTGGTCCACTATATTGACGGTGTTATGCTGATTGGACCCAGTGAACAGGATGTAGCAGCTATTCTAGACTTGTTGGTAAAGCATTGCGCATGAGAGGATGGGAAATAAATCCACCTAAATTCAAGGGCCATCTACCTTGGTGAAGTTTCTAGGGGTTCATTGGTGTGGGCATGCAGAGAATTTTCCTTCTAAGGGTAAAGAATAAGTGTTGCACCTGGGCCCGCTTTCTTTCCACCAAGAAAGAAGCATAACATTTGGTGGGCCTTTTTTGAATTCTGGAGGCAGCACATTCCTCATCTAGGTGTGTTACAACGACCCATAAATCAAGTGACTCAGAAGCTAGCAAACTTTGTGTGGGGTTTGGAACAGGAAAAGCCTCTTCAACAGGTCCAGGCTTCAGTGCAGGCTGCTCTGCCCCTAGGGCCATATGATCCAGCAGACCCAATGGTGCTTTAGGTATCAGTGGCAGAAAAAAAAATGGCATGATAGGAGATGCTGTCTGGAGTCTGTGGCAGGCTCCCATTGGGAATCACAGTGGAGTCCCTTGGGATTTTAGGAGCAAGGCTCTACCTTTCATCTGCAAACAACTATTGTCCTTTTGAAAGACAGCTCTTGGCCTGCTATTGGGCCTTAGTGGAAACTGAATCTTTGACAATGGGCCACCAAATCACCATACGAACTGAGCTGCCCATCATGAACTAGGTGTTACCTGACCCACCAGAACATAAATTAGGACATGCACAGCAACAGTCCATTGTCAAGTGGAAGTGGTACATATGTGACAAGGCCCAGGGAGGCCCTGAGGGCACAAACAAGTTTTACATGAAGAGAAGTTGCCCAAATGCCTATGGTTTCCCATTCCTGTTACAATGTCTCCTGTGCTTAAGCATGCACCTAGGGCTTCATGGGGTTTGCCCTCATGATCAGTTGACTGAGGAAGAGAAGACTAGGGCCTTGTTTACTGATGGTTCTGCATGCTATGGAGGCACCACCCAGAAGTAGACAGCTGCAGCATTACAACATATTTCTGAAACAACCCTAAAAGAAACTGGTGAAGGAAAATCTTCACAGTTGGCAGAATTTCGGGCAGTGCACAGGGGGTTGTGCATTTTTCCTAGAAGGAGAAATGGCCAGATGTTCCATTATATACTGATTCATGGGCTTAGCCAATGGTTTGGCTGGAATGGTCAGGGACTTGGAAGGGAGATTTGACTTGGAAAAATTTGTGAGAAAGGACATTTGGGAAGAAGTATGTGGATAGGGCCCTCTGAATGGTCAAAGGATGTGAAGATACTTGTGTTTCATGTAAATGCTCATCAAAGGTGATCTCAGCAGAGGAATGAGTTTAATAATCAAGCTAGATCGGATTGGACTCTTCTGTGGATACTCAGCTATTTCTCCAGCCTTATCCCTGTTGTGCTTCAATGGGCCAAGACACAAAAGTATGTCCCTGGGTGGCAGAGATGGAGGTTATGCAGGGGCTCGACAGCATGGACTTACACTCACCAAGTCTGATCTGGCTACAGCTGCTGCTGCTGAGTGCCAGATTTTTCAACAGCAGAGACCAACATTTGAGCCCCCGATATGGCGCTATTCCCTGGGGTGACCAACCAGGCGAACCTGTTGGCAGGTTGATTACATTGGACCACTTCCAACATGGAGGGGACAGCATTTTTGTCCTTACAGGAATAGCTACTTATTTCTGTATGGATTTCCTTTTCCTGCATGTAATGCTTCTGCAAACTACCATCCAAGGGACTTACAGAATGCCTTATCCACCATCATGGTATTCCTCACAACATTGCTTCTGACCAAGGAAATCACTTCACAGCCAAAGAAGTGTGACTGTGGGCCCACGGTCATGGTATCCACTTGTCTTATTATGTTCCCCACCACCCAGAATCAGCTGGCTTGATAGAATGATGGAATGTCCTCTATAAGACACAGTTACAGCGCCAAATAGGTAGCAATACCCTCGAGGGCTGGGGGCAAGGTTCTCTAGCAGGCAGTATATGCTTTGTATCAGTGCCCACTATATGGTTTCTCCTATAACCAGAATTCATGGATCCAGGAAACAAGGGGTGGAAGTGGGAATGATTCCTCTCACTATCACCTCTAGTGATCCAGTAGGAAAAATTTTTGCTTCCTGTAACCACGACCTTGCGTTCTTTGTCGCTAACTTGTTTTGGCTCCAATGGGGGTAGTGCTTTTATTGTTTTTTTTGACCAGGGAGATACAGCAAACATTTCCATGAACTGGAAAGCTAAACTTTCCCCTGGCCACTTTGGGCTTCTACTGCCTTTAAGCCAAACAGGCTAAGGAAGGAGTAACAGTAGTAGGATGAGTGATTGATTCCAGATTACCAGGGGGAATTGGACTTTTTCTCCAAATGGGGGGCAAGGAATTTATGTCTGGAAGGGCAGGAGATGCTGTAGGGCGCCTTTCTGTGCTACCATGTCCTATTGATGTTAAGGTCAATGGGAAACTCCCACAACCCAAACCAGACAGGACAATAAATGCCCCAGAACCTTCAGGGATGAAGGTGTGGGCCACTCCTCCAGGGAAAGAACCAAAACCTGCAGAGTTGCTTGCTGATAGTGGAAGAAATACAGAATGGATAGAAGAAAGAAGTCATAAATATCAGCTGAAGCCACAGGACCAGTTGCAAAAATGTGGATTATAATAGATATTAACTTTTGTCCTATTGTTTAAGAATGTGCTGTTCATATATATTATATATATATATATATATAATATATAAATATATATAAAGTTAAAAAGTGGGATACTTGTTGTTGTTCCCTTTGAATGTGCAAACTGAGATGTGTGTTAAGTGTTGTCATATTTAGGTATTAGATACTGAAGGACTAAGTTCTTCTCAAGGTCATTACCACCTACTTTAAGATATAATGCTTTGCTCTTGTACATGAGATACTTATAACATGTTAGGTGGAAGTATGACCCTGCCATTGTTTGCAATTGACATTAAAACATAACATAAGGAGAGGCTATTTTATTGGGTGTCAAGTGACAAGGGGTGGACTTGTGATGGTTAATCCTGTGTGTCAACTTGACTGGACTAAGGAACAAATAAGAGAAAAGGAATGTTTGGATTGGACCACCTCAACCCGGATGGCCCACCCCAAATGTGGGCATTACCTTCTGCTGGCAGGCAGTATAAAAGGCCATGGCAGAAGGAGCTGGTCCCTTTTCTCCTGCGGCTTGCCTCTCTCATCTGGTGAGTTTGTCTTGCTGCTGTGATCAACCTTTCAGATCCCAACGTGTACTGAGACCGGCAGATCTCCTGGAATCCATTCGGGCCTTCAACACTAGATTGGGACTACTGAGACATCCAGCCCTGTGGACTGAGCAGTTCCCTGGATTCTCGGCCTTTCCAGTGTGGTGCAGCTACTGTTGGACTTCTTGAACTCTGTCACGTGAGCAAATCAATAAATTGTATATAGCTATATATTCATCCTGTTGCTTCTGTTTCTTTAGAAAACCCTGACTAATATAAAGTCACACCTGAATTTTAACAACCCTTCAAAAACGATGTGTGACTAATACTGCTTAATCCTATCACTTGGGAGGCAGAGGCAGGTGAATCTCTGTGAGTTCAAGGCCAGCCTGGTCTACATAGCAAGCTTTAGGCCTGCTGGGAAAAATTTTCAATAAAACACTCTTGAATAAGGTACGTATCAAAAAGATCATGCACCATGATCAAGTCTCAACTCAGTTTTATTCCAGAGATGCAGGGTTGGTTCAACACACATAAGTTAATAAACATAATAAATCACATGAATAGACTTAAATATAAAAAAACCACATAATTATGCTAATGGATGCAGAAAATGTCTTTGACAAAATCCAAAATTCATTCATGATAAAAGTCCCAGTGGGAATTGAACTGGAGGGAAAATACCTCAACATAATATAACACTATATACAACAAACCCACAGACAGCATATTTTAAATGGAGGAAAACTTGAAGCATTCCAATTGAAATTAGGAATCAGACAAGGCAGTCAACTATGCCAACTCTTTTTCAATATGGACTTGAAAGTCTAGCTAGAGCAATAAGACAAAGGAAGGAAATTAAAGAGGTACTAATTGGAAAGAAGAGATCCAATTATCCTTATTTGTAGATATGACATTATACACAAGTGATCCCCAAAATTCTACCAGAAACTTTCAGCACAGTGGTAGGCTACATAATCAGTTTACAAAAGTCACTAGCTCTTCTCTATACCAATAACAAGCAATCAGAGAAAGAGTCATTGAAACACTCCCCTTCACAATAGCCTCAACAAATATTTAGGAATAAATTTAACCAAAGACAGTAAAGACCTCGAACATAAAAACTGTAAATCCTTGAAGAAGACATAAGGAGATGGAAAGCTCTCCCATTCTCATGGGTAGGTAGAATTGTGAAAATGACCACCCTACCAAAAGCAATTTCAATTCAATCCCAATAAAAATCCCCATGACATTCTTCAAAGAAGTAGAAAAAAATCCTAAAATGTATATGGAATCACAAAAGGCCACAGGTAGCCAATTCGATCCTAAGGAGGAAATAAGAATAATGCTGGGGTAATTATCATACCAAATTTCAAACTGTATTACTGAACTATAGTCATAATATCATAATGACATTGGCATGAGAATTGACAAGTAGATCAATGGAACAAAAGAGAAGACTTAAATATGAGTGCATGCAATTTCAGCCACTTAATATCTGACAAAGGTGCCAAGAACACACACTGGAGGTAAAAGCATCTTGAGCATATGGTGCAAAATTAGATTTCCATGTGTAGAAGAATGAAATTAGATCCATATCTACCACCCTGCACAACAAGTCCAAATAGATCAAAAACCTCAATGTGAAACATGAAATACCAAAGCTGTTAAAAAAATGTAAGTAGTACCCTACAAGACATAGGTATAGGAGAGAACTTTGTAAATCAGATGTCAGTCACTCATGAATTAAGGTCAAAATTTCCAAATGAGAAACAGCCAACTGAGTGAGGAGGAAGCCCACAGAGTAGAGGAAAAATCTTCACCAGCAGTACATCTCACAGAGGATTAATATTGAGAATATAAAAATTTCAACAACCAAGAGAACAAATGATCCTACTAAAAGTGGGCTATGGGTTTGAACAGAGAGTTTTCAAAGAAAGAAATAAAAATGAGTAAGAATACCTTAAAAAGTGTTCAACATCCTTAGTAATTACAGGAATGAAAATCAAAATTACTTTGAGGTTTCATCTTAACCTAGTCCAGCCGCCATGCCTCCCACCACAATGGACTCTAATTCCCTGGAACCGTCAATCTTAAGCTCAAATAAACTCTTCCTTTTATAAATTCTTTGGTCATGGTGCTGTATCACAGCAACAGAAAAGTGACTAATACACACCCTATGATTCAGTTATCCCACTCCTTGGCATATACCCAAGGGACTCTACACCCTGCTACAGAGATACTGTTTTTTTTTTTTTTTTTCAGCATGCTTGTTTCTTCTCTTTTATTTGTTTAGTCTTTTTGGAACAGGGTCTCCCTGTAGCTCCAGCTGGCCTAGGACTCACTATTAGACCAGCTTGGCCTTGAACTCACAGAAATCCTCCTGCCTCTGCCTCCTGAGTCCTGGGATTAAAAACATGGACCACCATGCCCAGCACTTCATTTTTTGCAATAGCTAAAAAATGGAAACATTGCATCAGAAGGCTGACTGAAATAGTGACTCAGGAGGGGTGGGAGGGGTGGGAGAGGGACACGGGTGTATATTCGATTGGTGCATGTTTAATTGACATGAGTTCAACAAGTATCCAGTTTTGCCCAGACTCTGTCTACAAGATACATGGTGTTTTAGGACTTAGTAAAAGTAAATATGGGCATATTGGACAACATTGGTTTGAAGACTGATAAAAACGGTAATGCATCTGAGTTAATTGGTGATATAAATTGCTCTTGTCCACATTAGCTTTAACTAAAATCTGTATAACAATTACTTTGGGATTGGTATAAACAAATGTTCTCTATAATTTTGCTGTCATATAGTATCACCTGGTAGCAATCTCTTTCACCTATAGGATGATTTAACTCAAAAATGAACTTTGTTTCCCAAGTTAATCACATACAGTAACCCAAAACAGCATGGGTGAACTTGATGAAATCTGTGCCTTGATTCCACCCTATAGGTATGTATAAAACAACTGCTTTTTTGAGACTCATGGGTCAAAACTAAACACCTTAAATAAAAAAGGGGGATATAGATAGATATGAAAACTTTTTGTCAAAAAACCTTGCAACCCAAATCTTAAAACTAACTATGGGAAAGGATTTGTATGTTCCAACAGGCCAGAGTATCACCAACTTAATGGCTGAGAAAGAAAATGCAGCTTTGCAGTGAGTAGGATGTACCAGAAAGTGCCAGCAGAAGGATTGACTCCTCTGCGCATTGAAGGGAAGAAATGCCTCAGATTGCTGCAGACATCAGGCCCCTCTGTGGATCCTACTAGTAACAACTATTTTTAATGATTCCTAACGAAGCTTACCTTCTAGGTGCTGCAAAGGTTTTAATACAAGAGACTTTCTTAACTCCCCCCCATAGAATAAAGAGAAATAAGAGGATGATGAGGTCATTCTCCAGCTGTAGATTGGAACCAGCTGTTATAGAAGTGTTCTCTTGTAAAATCAGTAAAACTGCCTTCTTTAATTGACTAATGGACATAGAAACTGTGAAAAGGATTATTTTCTATTCAGAACCAAATATAATGCTAAAGTCTCCTTAAGCTATGCACTTAAACAAAATATATCAATACAGGAGCTCTGACATCAACAATGGATTATTCTACCAAGGAGATGTTGGCCAGGGGATCCAAGCCCCCACAAATGGTAAAGGCTCCTTGCCTCCTAACTGGGATATCTGCAGGAAGAGAGGCGATAAGGCCCTGCTGTTGAAGACCTGATACAAACATGGAAAAGATGTATGGAGACCGCACTTGCAAGTATACAGATGGTCTCTGGGATGCCAGAGAGTGTTACCAAAGACCACTAAACCAATAAAGCAAATATAGGTCTCCTTGAGTCAAGCAAGACTCCTCCGTCAGCACCAGCTACACCTCATCTGCCTGGAAATACTGTGCAGCAGTGGCAGCCATATGTCTGTATATCCCAAATCTAATTGGCTATTGGCTCTCTCCTTGGAGGAATAACCCACGGCTGATGTCACAAGCTTACATCCTCTAATGGTTAGGAGATGTTATAAACCACACGAAGACCCTGCCATACTTGACAGAAGAAAATGTAGATCATGAATTGACATACCATCCAAACATCTGTGTCTATACCAAAGTAACCTACCATAACAATTAGTACTGTTTAAATACCCATATATCTAATTGTGTGTGCTTCATTAGTAGGATCGAAAGGCTATATATTATACTGTTTAAATACCTAAATATCTAATTGCATGTGCTTCATTAGTAGGATCGAAAGGTTAAGCCTGGACAAGCTGGCAGCCCATGAAAGAAAACAGCCAGAACTGACTAGAGACCAAGACATCAGCTCCAGAGAAAGTAGAGTGTTTTGCTTCTCATCCACCTGTGCCCCTTTTCTAAGCCTAGGGAACAATCTGCGGAAGAGGGGGCGTGGTAGAATGTAAGGGCTTCGATTGGGGTTAATGGTGAAACTACAACAATATAGACTGGACACTCATTTGATCAACTTGATTGAACATACAAGCCCCCCCTTTCAGGATGGTGGGACCCATGAGCTGTGTGGGTTTGGGCACAACTGCTTGCAAATTGGTTTTACATGAAGGATGCTTGTACTCACAAATTATCACCTATTGTTAAAAAAAATGAAAACAAAACAAAACAAAAAAGCAGAGAAAGATGCAGAAAACTTACGGCAGAATGCACGATCTGCGATGGGTAGGGGTGGGGTGGGGGGGAAGGGAAGGGGATATATGCCTGAACTGAATTGGAAAATGATGTATGAAATACACAAAGCATCAATAAAAATAAATTTAAAAAAATGGAAACAAACTGAATGTCACTTAACCAATGACTCGATAGTGAAAATGTAGCATATTTATACTACAGAGTTCTACCCAGGAGCAAAGAAAAAAAAACCACGAAATTTGCAGGCAAATGTCTATTAAGTAAGTAACATAGACTCAGAAAAACAAGTAACATGTGTTCTCTCTAATTTGTGGATCCTAGCTCCAAATCCTTAGGTGTGAGTAGATATCCTGAAGTAACCACAGGAGCCAGGAAAAGGGTGGTAAAGGGAACCATGGTGGTAAAGGGAAAAGAAGGAGGGTGAGAGATGGTGGTAGGAGACAGATGTTATCAAGGGGGAAGTGGGGAAAGCAGGTGTACTGTAACCAGGAAAGGAGCAGGCAGAATTGTACAGGGAGAGAAAGAGGAGAGATAAATCATTCCACCGTGTGTGTGTGTGTGTGTGTGTGTGTGTGTGTGTGTGTGTGTGTGTGTAGCTGAAAGCTATATAATCAAAACTAAAACCCCAACAATAATAGCAAAAATATCCCCAAACAGTGCCAGGCAGGGGAAACCTCCCTTCAAGTTGTCGGTCGGTAGTCTCTCCCAAAATAACAGAGGCTATTGTCACAGTCCTTGATTGCCCCCCAGAACTTGAAGGTAAGATTCTATTGCTGAAGACAGGACATTCTTTGGACATAAGACATAGAGCTGGAATGAGCAGGAAGCCTTCTCTCTGAAGACCAGCTCCCATAATATCAGAAGATACGATATGAAAACCAGTGGTGAAGTCTATGAGCCACAACGAGGACCAGCCCAGCAAACAATCTCTACTGCTGCAGTAGTGTCAGTTTTACCATTGGGGGTAATCAAAGCCAACTAGTTGGAACTAAGGCCCAGTCAGTGAGAGGAAGCTCCTATGTGGTACTGTAAACATAGCCAATGCACATGGCTGGAGAAGCCATAGATCTTAGAGAAATACTTTTGTTACATCCCTAGACCTATGTAATTTCTGTGTCCTAAATATGTATATTTTTCCATTTTCTAAATATGAATCTTTATGTCTATAGAAAAGTGTACCTCTCACCACTCATCAAAAACGCTTCTTTGTGCAACAGATAGAGATTATTACGGAGTTCCACAACTGGTCAAATACAGACAATAAGTGTCTTGAGGTGCCCAACCCTAACTGACCCATCTACATGCAACCTATATGGCTAAGGCTCAGGGAACATAGCAGGAAGAATATTAATACATCCCTCAACTCTTACCTGGGAAGCTTCTTCATGCAACAGATGGTGATTAACCCAGAAAGCCATAACTGGCCTAAGTTCAGAGAATAAGAGACTGTAGAATGACTTTTCCTGGCCTAGACATCTGTATTAAACTTCTGCCATCCAGGGCTCAGGCCCCATTGTGGGAGAGGGCAGAAAGACTGTAAGAGCCAGGGGTAGTGGATGACCACAAGTAAACAGTAAACAGAGTTTTCTGGGTGGCTGGGAACTTGTTCATATGAACTTACAGCAATGGTGAAGCATCCACAAGACCCAAATGAACTCAAACCAGACAAAAGCCCAGTACAGAAGTGGGGAAATGGGGAAGAAGATCAACTTTAGTTGAGGAACTATTGGCAATAATGAGTACTGGGAGAGGGAGAGTTGCTTTTCTCTAAGTGACTGATGCTAGATAGGTTGACCCAGCTCCAGTGGATGGACTCACACTGAGGGGCATTTGGGGACATGAACATGGCTTGCTAGGCCTTAATATTTATGACAGAGCACAAGAAAGTCAGCGGGGGGGGTATAAGAAGGAACAGATGGGGGGGTCTAAATATGATGGCTCAGCAATTAAGAACATCGACTGCTCTTGCAGAGAACCCAGGTTTCATTCCCAGCACCTACATGGCGGCTAAGAACCATCTTTAACTTGAGTTCCAGGGGAATCTGATGCCCTCTTCTGACCTCCCTGGCATTGCACAACACAAGTGCACAAACCTACATGCAGACAGTACATTCATACACATAAAAAATAATAAAAAAATGAAACTCACAAAACTCAAATTTATAAAAAAGTGAATACTTTAATAACTTTTCCAGGTAATTATGGATATTATTAAAATAGAAGAACAAAATTAGCAAAATGGTAGTTTTCAGACTCAATGATAATATAGAAACTGAAATATTAAATAAATTTTCATAATTATAGTAAGGTATATGGGCTTAATTTATAATTTGACTAGACATTTATGTACAATATAAAAGCATATACTGGCTTCTAAAGAAATATATTGTTTTTCTAAATGTTAAGGCCCTATATGAAGACACAGCATACTTTGGTTTCAGGACATAGAGGACTCAAGGTGTGACTGGGTTGGGGCTTCTCCCTGTGGTCTGGCTTTCACAGTGCAGGAGGTGCACTGAGCAGGCTCTGAGGGAGATGAGCCCACAATCCATTTATCTGGCTGTGAACCTTGCAAACTACAGTAATCCTGCCGGGCAAGCTGTGCCCACTGGTACAAGGTGGTGTAACTACTGTGCAGGAACGTGATGGGTGGCTTTTACTGTAACTTGGCACAACCCAGAGTCACCTGAGAAGAGGTAGCTCGACATTAGGTTGTCCCAGGGCATGTCTGCGGGGGGTTTTCTTAAGTTAATTGTGGGAAGGTTTGGCCCACTCTGGATGGCATCATTCCCCATGCCACAGATGTTGAATTGTATCTGGGTGAGGAAAATTAGCTGCACATAAGTGGGTCAACAAGTAGGTGGGCATGAGGGCTTTGCTCTTGACTGTGGATGTGACCAGCTCCCGTGGTTTCCTGCCACTTTGATGTCTCTGCATGATGGACTGTAACCAGAAATTGTGAGCTATAATAAATCCTCCTTTTAGTTGTTTTTTTGTCAGGATGGTTTATTACACAACAAAAATAAAACTAGGACAGGGGAGAGCCAACCACTTTTTGATTGGGTTTGCGTCCCATCACACAGGAAGGAATCCATGCCTGGCAATGTACACCTGGCCAAGGGGTTGTGGCTGGGGAGGTCAAAGGACCTTGAAGGGGTGGAGTCTGTGTGCAGAACACCTACTGCTGTTGTTTTGCTAAATGGACATGGTGTCAAAAGGCTTTCTAAATACTCACCTTTATAGCAATATATTAACGCTGTGCTCAGCCTTTGTCAAAGAAGCTTCTTTTTGCAGTGAGTGGTAGTTAGTACAGAGATTCATGATTAGTCAAAGTGCTGGTAATAAGTGACTTTTGAGCGTTTGGCCAGTACAGTACATCTATATCACCCCCTTCAAGGCTCGGGACCATGACAGAAGAGAAGGCAGGAAATGTAAGTGATAGACAGGGAGGTGTATTGTCAAAGGGTACTGTATTAGTTACTTTTCTGCTGCTGTGATAAAAAATACTGACCAAACCAACTTATAGAAGGAAGAGTTTGTTTGGCATATTATTCTAGAGGGCTTGAGTCCATAGTGCTGAAGGAGGCATGGTGGCAGAGGCGGTCAGAGCAGAAAGCTGAAGGATTGCATGGCATCTCTAGAAGACTGCTCAGCCTGCCCCCCCTACCCCTCCACCAGTGATGTGCTTTCTCCAGCATCTCTGCACTCTCTAAAATCTCCCCAAACATCAACTGGGACTGAATGCTCAAATACATGGACATTCCCATTCAAACCATCTCAGATGTCTTTTGCATGTGACATGGCCACTGCAGAAACAATGGTGGCCTGTAAAAGATTGGTCCTGTGAACATTTCATCATGAATGGGAGAGGAGCTCATGAGATTCCAGCCCTCCCAGAGAAACTATTGGCACTCCATGGTTGTTCAGGGAGGGAGTGCCAGGCAGTGATAAGTTGCCCATGCTCTAGTAAATGACCCCTAGTGCATTCTCATGCAAGTGACCCTATTCAGACAGACAGACAGACAGACACACACACACACACACACACACACACACACTCAAAACTAGGGGGGGGGACTTGTTAGGAAGAGAAAGAGTTTCAGCAGGAGAGAGAGAAGGATGAGAAAGAATAATGGAGGACAAAAATGACCAAATCCATTCTGTACATTATGAAACTGTCAGAGAAAAAATATTGTTCCTTTGAGTTATACAGATCTTTCAAATGTTGACATATTTTTCTGTCGTTTTTTAGAAAATACATTCACTAATATCACTACCACTCCCATCAGAAAAGTTGAAATCTTGGAAAGCTGACCCAAACTTATCCAGTATTCATTTGCAGGGTTGGATCTTATCATTTGCTGAAAATGATGGCAATTTTTTTTCCTTAGAGTAATATGATCACTTATTTTATATAAAGAATACTCATTTGATTTACCACAGTTTAGCTGTTGGCTTGTACTTTCAAATAAAAAACAGGCCATTTCAGCTGGGCGTGGTGGCGCACGCCTTTAATCCTAGCACTTGGGAGGCAGAGGCAGGTGGATCTTTGTGAGTTCAAGGCCAGCCTGGTCTACAGAGTGAGTTCCAGGACAGCTGGGGCTACAGGGAGACCCTGTCTCGAAAAGACAAAAAAACAAAACAAACAAACAAAAAAAAAAAAACCAGGCCATTTCATAAAAATGTGGTTAGTACAGCTTGTGACTCAATTGCCCAAGAAATTTTTTCACGATGGCTGTGTTCTGAGGTGTGGTGCTGAGGAGACTCATCCACACTCTCCAGTGTCATACATGAATTGCAATGACAACAGTAAAAGTACAGTGTAATTTAGCTCAACTGTCTTGAGTATTACTAAGGCACCAGTGTTTTAGAAGGCCAGTTTAAATGATAACATCATAAAAAAAAAATAGCATCTTAATATTATGAGTAGAGTTAGAAAATATCTTATACATATCCAGAGGTTTACATAATACACTTTCAAAATTGTTTGTTCTGTTGGGACAGCAGACGAACACAGTTTTCTACAATAATTTTAAAATCTGTTAGCTCTGTAATACTAAACATGAGACTATAATGGATCTATAGGCACTCTGAGAGACAACGTTTATGCTATTCTTCCCCTGTTCTTGGAAAAATTCTTTATGGGGAGTCAACCCCAAAATTTATACATTTCTATTTTAAAGAGACAGATACCTTAAAATTGACAAGGAAGTAAAAGGAAAGTATTGCATAAATTGAAAATATAAAAGAGGGCAGAATCAAAACGGAATCAAAATAAAATTTGCATGTGGAATCATTAAGCAGAATTTAAACAGTGACATGTCTGATCTGTGATTACAACCTATGAAAGAGAAACTCTTTGACCATTACCTCCATTTCCCTACCTGCCAGCCTCTGAAAAAGGCCATTTTATTCTCTGTGCCTATGAATTTAACTTCTTTTCGAAAACCAATATTTTATTGAAGTTTTGTGCATTTCATACATCAAATCAAATCTAGACCCATGCCCTCTTCCCTGCCCCCACCCCCCTAGAGCTCATGCATTCTGCCAAACATGTTTTTCATCTATTTCTCAGTCACTCTCAAAATTCTCAATGCGGAAGTTTACTGTTTCGAGCAGAAGTTCACCGTTCTTTGACCCAGTCTTTCTGTTGTTGTTGTTATTCTTTCCAATATGCATCACTCCAAAATATGCATATGTATCAACTTTTAATTATAAGATGAGTAAGTTTTGGGGTTTAATGTACAGCTTGGTGACTGCATCCAGTAACACTGTATTGTTTATGTGAAACTTCATGAGATCAGATTTTTTTATTGTTTTAAACTTTTTCCATAAGTCTTACATCATTTCTCAATTGAATCTAGAGTCACTTCCCTTTCCATGCCCTGCCCCCCCCCCGAGTCCCTGCATTCTGCTACACATGTCCTGCATCTTTTTCTGAGTTTTTCTAGAGTTTTTTTCCAGTTCTTTTGCTGTTATTGTTCTCTCCTACTTGTATTGCTTCAGTATATATACATATATATATATATATATATATATATATATATATACATAAATATATACATACATACATACACATATCACTTGAATTTGAGGACTTTTTTTCCTAAAAGATGTCATATTTTCCTTAAGGGAGTGCTCAAACGCTCTTCCTTGGCAAGCCCAAACAACCATCATTCCTGTACTTGTGTTCCACATTGGGGTCTTTCCCTCCCATAGTCCCCCAAATAAAGTCCAGTAAGCACATGTCCTGTCTTGATCCCCCTGCACTGAACTCCATGATACAGCTGAGGTAATACAACAATGGCAGTCCACATTCTGATGAGGCTGAATTCCCATTAGCTGTTTAGTTCACAAGCTGGGTATCTCAGCAGTCCTCAGTCTACATTGGAAGGTTAAAAAGCTGTATCTCATGTCCTTGAGGAGTGCCAAAAGCAGTGGCAGCCACAGGGAAGATGCACCTGCCTGTAAGAATTGAAGATGGGCCAAACAACAGTACTCTCTTTTTTCTTTTTGTCTTTTTATTAAGATCTCAAGTTTTGTGTCTGCATTACAGTTTCTCTGGTCTTACTGATTATTTATTTCTGATTGTACTTTCCTTCTGGATGCTTAAGACCACACACTTAGGCCAGATTAACCAAAGTTTTGTTTTCTTGAGGTCAGTTGAGTATCTGGACCTCAGGGGTCTCTCAGGGTTTTTTTGGGGGGAGGGGAGCCCCTTGCTCCTTTCAGCTCCTCATCCACCAGTTCTATCCACTTGAGGACAAAATCAGGTCTTGCTAGACCAGGCTTCTTTTTCTGAAGCATGAGCAGACTTTCCTCTTTATAGACTGGACACTGGCTGAAGTCCCCTTAGTGGCTCTCCAATACCTCCCTGAACAGGAAGACTGGTGACCCACCTTTGCAGGACATTTCAAGACATGCCCCCATGCATAGTCCCCTAAGACTTGGTTGACCTCTGAGGGCAAGGAACAAAGTTATTCCCCAGGTCCCTTGGCCAAATTGGTATGGACGTCAAGTATGGTCGTTAAGCACCCAGAAAGGCTAAGTTGCACCAGCCTGTTACATTGCATCTACATTAACATTGTATCCTTTGGAAACAAGCTGTATGTTATTTCCATGTCATATTTCTTAATTCGTATCTTTCCATTTTAATCCTATGTTACTCTAAAAGATGCACACATACCCTCCATCATATACTAAAAATCCAAGATCTGAAAATAAGTGTTAGGTCAGCTCTAGAACCTGTGTAGGGATTCCCAATACAAGAGCACAGTTGTCTTTAGATAATGAGGAATATAACATTAACATTGCTCATTTTGTCTTACACCTAGATACTTGGTACTAGCATCCACAGATGAGGGATACCATTAGTCTTTTTGTTTTTCTGGGACTGTGTTACTTCACTTAGCATAAAATCTAGTTCCATCCATTTACCTGCAAATTTCATGATTTCATCTTTCTTTACTGCTGCATAATACTCCATTGTGTAGCTGTACCACATTTGCTTTTTTTTTTCAATTTTTTTTATTAATTTTTTTTTATTTATTTCTGTATGTGTATGAATGTACTGTCTGCATGCAAGTCTGTGCACCCGTGTCGTGCAATGCCGGGGAGGTCAGAAGAGGGTGCTGGATTCCCCTGGAACTGGAGTTCTCCTGGAACTGGAGTTTCAGACGGTTCTCAGCCGCCATATGGGTGCTGGGGATCGAACCCGGGTCCTCTGCAAGAGCAGTCGGTGCTCTTAACCGCTAGGCCATCTCTCCAGCCCCCTCATGTAGGCTGAGGGGCACTTGGGTTGGTTCCAGCTCTTTGCTATTGTGAAGAGAGCTGCAATAAACATGGCTATACATGTATCTCTGTGGTAGGAAGAGTCTGATGGATTTATTCCCAGAAGTGGTATGACTGGGTCAGGTGGTAGGCTCATTTTGAGTGTTTAAGCATTCTCTATGCTGCTTTACATAGTGGTTGTACAAGTTTGCATTCCCACCAGCAGTGGATGAGTGTTCCCTTTTCTCCACACCCTCTCCAGCATTTAGTGTCATTTTTTTCTTGAGTCTAGCCAGGCTTATCGGGGTGAAATGATATCTTAAAGTGGTTTTAATTTGCATTTCCTTAATTATTAGTGATGTTGAACACTTTTTTAAGATGTTTCTCAGCCATCTCTATTTCCTTGCTTGTGAAGTCTCTGCTCAGCTCTTTACTCCATCTTTTGAGTGAGTCATTTGTTTTCTTCCTTCTTTGTCTTTTGAGTAGTTTATATATTCTGGAAGCTAATGCTCTGTCAGATTAATCAGCAGTGAAGGTTTTCCTCTCACTCTGTGGGTTTTCTCTTCACTTCCTTTATTGTTTCTTTTGCTGTACAGAAACTTTTGAGTTTAATAAGGTCCCACTTGACAATTGTTGACCTTATTTCCTGTGCAGCTGCTGTCTGATTTAGAAAGTCTTTTCCTACACCTATGTCTCGTAAGTTGTTGCCAACTTTTTCTTCTAACACCTTCAGAGTTTTGGGTTTCACATTGAGGTCTTTGACCCATTTGGAGTTGATTTTTGTACAGGATGAGAGGTAGGGGCTTAATTTTATTCTTCTACAAGTGGTGATCCAGTTTTGCCAGCACCATTTGCTGAAGATTCTGTCTTTCCTCCATTGAGTCTTTTTGGCCCCCTTGTCAAATACAAGGTGGCTGAAATTGCATGTGCTCAAGTTTGGATCTTCAGTTTTGTTCTATGATCTGTTTTTCTGCCAGTGCCAGGCTTTTAAAAAATTTTTTTATTTATTTTTGTATGTGTATGAATGTACTGTTCACATGTAGGTTTGTGCACCCATGTCATGCAATGCCGCAGAGGTCAGAAGAGGGTCTCAGATTCCCCGGGAATCTGGAGTTCTCCTGGAATTGGAGTTACAGACAGTTCTCAGCCGCCATGTGGGTGCTGGGGGATCGAACCCAGGTCCTCTGCAAGAGCAGTCAGTGCTCTTAACCGCTAGGCGATCTCTCCAGCCCCCCAGACTGTTTTTATGACTATAGCCTTGTAGTATAGTTTGATTCCAGTATAGAAATTCCCCCTGTATTGCTGTTTTCACTCAGGGTTGCTTTGGCTATTCAAGGTCTTTTGTTGTTCCATATGAATTTAAGAACTTTTTTTCCAAGGCTGTGAAGAATGTCCTGGGGATTTCAATTGGAATTGTGTTGAATCGGTATATTAATTTGAGTAGAATGGACATTTTTACTATATTAATTTTTCCAGTCCATGAGCATGGGAGGTCTTTCCATCTTCTGATGTCTTCTTTAATCTCCTTCTTCAGGAGTTTATACTTTTTGTTGTAGAGATCTTTGGTGTTTTTGGTTAGGTTTATTCCTTTTATTGTTTTTGAGGCTATTGTGAGTATTCCTTCTTTACACCAACAGCAAGCTACTGATTTTTCTAGGTTAATTTTGTAACCTGCCACTTTACTGAAACTCTTAATCATTTATAGTAGTTTTCTGGTACAGTTTTTATAGTTTACCTAAGCATCCCTTAGGTAAACTATCAAATTGTCTGCAAAAATGGATAGTTTGACTTCCTCTTTTCCAATTAGTATTCCTTTGATTTCCTTTTCTTGCCTTATTGCCTGAGTCAGTGTTTCAAGCACTATATTGAAGAGGGGTGCTGATAAGGGGCAGCCTTGCCATGTTCCTACCTTTATGGGGAATCCTTCTAACTTTTCTCCATTTAGGATGATGCTGGCTATGGTTTTCTTATATATGGCTTTGATTATGTTGAGGAATGATCCTTCCAGTCCACTTCCCTATAATACTTTGAACATGAAGGGATGCTGTATTTTTTCAAAGGCTTTTTCTGCATCAATTGAGATGATTGTGTAGTTTTTGTCCTTTAGTCCATTTATGTGTTTTCTGATATTTACTGATTTTCATATGTTGAAACATCCTTGCATCTCTGGTATGAATCCAACTTGATCATAGTGGATGATCTTTTTGATATGGGTCTGTATATGGTTTGCAAGTATTTGAGAGCAGATTTTTTAAGTGTTCTCATTCCCCTGTCTGTGATAATTATACTTGTTACTATTGTATTAATTAATTTTTTCTGTAATTCTCAGTATTCAATGTATTTGAATATAAAATCATTTTAAAATATGTCTTGCCTATATATGTTTTGTTCACCAACTAAGAATTAAAGTTGCCAATTAAATGCTTTAAAGTTAAAAAGAAAACAAAAGAAGATATTATCATTAAAAATCTTTATGAAACAAAATATATTATATATTAAAATCTTAAAGACTAGTATATAAATATAAGTTGAAAGAGACAATAGAAAAGGATCAACTTATATAGCCTTTTTGATCTTCCTTAGGTCAAGGGAGAAAGAAAGAGGCATGGTGTAGGACACTTAGAAATACATGTAAGCCAGGTGTCATGGCACATGCCTTTAATCCCAGCACTCATGAGGCAGAGGCAAGCGGATCTCTGTGAGTTCAAGGCCAGCCTGGTCTACATAGTGAGCTCCAGGCCAGCTGAGACTAAAGGGAGACCCTATCTCAAAGATACCAAAAAAATAATACATGTTGACTTTATACAGTCTTTGCCTCCCACAGACCAAGACAGATTTCAGCTGTTTAGAAAGGAAATGTTATCTCTGAGACTTGAGCTATGGAGATTTATGTAAACAGTATCCTGAGTAAGGGATCTAATATTGAACTTGAAATTTCAAATGGGACCTGACGTAGGATCCCCAGAGATCAGGTATATCTTGAAAGCCAGTCAATTTAGATTTCTTGGGATTGCTCTCTTTATGTTCTTTTTATTGGCATCTATTCTTATGTAAACATTCTTTTCACCTATCAAGTGCACTGCAGGGAAGCTGGAGATCACCAAGAATCTCCCGTACTATCACTAGCACTTAGAACAACATAGTAGTCATGTAGTAATCAAAAAATATTTATTAAGTGAACTGGGACTTGAGTTAACATTGGGGACCAGAATAGACCAGTATGTCTTCTAATTCTCAAACTAGAATAATGGGCTGGGGTGGAGTAAATCTTTGTGCTTATAAGGTCTAGATTTAGCTAACAATCTCCATAGACACCCTCAGCAGAGCTGAGCTATATTATATTTAGCAATATTTGCTATCTCATTTTATAAAAAACATGTACTGGGAGCATGTGCAGGGGCCCGAGTATCAAGCACTCACCCTTCTGCAAAGGTGACTCAAAACAGTGCTGAAGCATATAGATGTAATCTTTGAACTTCCCTGCTGCTCCAAGGTACTAGCTGTACTGATGATCAGGAGAAAACCAATAACCCAGGGCTGGGGAGATGGCTCAGAGGGTAAGACTTTTTGCTCTACAAGCCTGAGGACCTAAGTTTGAATCCCCACCTCACACAAAAACAATTAAGATGGAAGCCAGACTCGGTGCTCACACCTTCAATTCCAACACTCAAGATGCATCAGCAGGCAGATTACTGAGATCAAGGGCAACTGGGGTTAAAAAAAAAATTCAAGATGGCTTCATATTTCAATAAACCCTACTGTTAGGTGGCAGAGATGGCAGATCCTGAGGTTTCAATGACCAACTGGTCTAACCAAAACTGAGTTTCTGGTTGAGTAAAAGACCCTGTTTCAAGAAAATAAGGTGGACAGCAGCAGAAGGCACCAGCATCTTGCCTCTGAATATGTGCAACACACACACACACACACACGAATAATGTAATACTTTCTCAAGTAAGTTACAACTGTCTAGGCTTTAGGAGCTGGGGGAGGGTGGTACCAAGAACTTGGGAGACATAGTAAAAAGAAAAGAATGAGGGCTGAAGACCCATAAGTGAGTCCTCATAGCTAAGACAAGCTGGAAACTGTAGAAACAGTTGCTTTGAGGGCAAATTCACAGCTACAGTAAAGAAACATGGGCCTTCCTCTTCTGACAGGGGAACTGCTCTGAGTTCTACAGTTCACACAGCAAATCCAGAAAAGGCGTTCTGACAGGATGAGCACTCTTCCCCTTCCTGCTCAGCTGGAAGTCAGAAACAGGCAAAATGAGCAACTGCAGGAGGGGGTTAGCGGCTGGGGCTGAACCCGAATTGTGTGTCTTGTTGTGTCTCAAGCTTCAGGGTTCTGAGGGACAAGAGTGAGAAGTCCCGGAAATTTGGACCATGTGGTCCAATAAATGACTGGGAAGTGAGAGGACGAGCTATTTGAGGTTACAGCTGGGGAATATGGATTAATGGTACTGCTGGAGGGGAGATGCCACAGGGCTGGGATCATGAACATGTTGTGAGATAGACAAGTAAGTCATACTTGGTATTGAGGTCAGTGAAGCATGTGTGGTGTCCTGCACTGCCAGTCCAAGCACTCTGGAGGCCGCGGAATAGGATCAGGAGTTCAAGACCAGCCTGGGCTTCACAGCAAGACCTTGGCTCACAAACATCCACATACATGGTACAGTGTGCTCTGATGTGTGTGGGAGGCTAGTGGGCTGGGACATCCTGTGATCATCTGTCTTTCTAGGTTAAAAGGGGCCAGTAGAAGTGCAATCAGCTCTGGACTTATTTTTCACACATTTTTCTCTATGTAATTAGATTATGTTGATGGGAAGAAATAGGGGTTTTCAATGGAAAAGCAGCAAAAACAAGTTTGGAAAATTAATGCAGCAAGTTAACCAATTAAAAAAATATTGATGAGCATCATTTGATGCCAGTATATCTGAATAAAAGCAAACTTTGAAAAATATTGTGTACTGATGACTATTTCATAATCAAAGGCATTTGACTTTCAAACACGCTATTTTAAAGATTTAAAAAATATTTAAAATTGTGTGTGTGCATGTGTGTGCACGTGAGTGCATGCATGCATGCATGTGTGAGTGCAGGTGCCTATGGAGTCTAGAAGAAGGTGTTGGGTACCCTGAAGCTGGAATTATAAGTGGTTGTGAGCTATGAAACATGAATTCTGGGAACAAAGCTTGGGTCTTCTGGAAGAACAGCAAGTACTCATAACTGCTGAGCCATTTATTTAGCCCCAAACATGCCATTTTAAATGAGAAAGATATAAAATAAATTTGCTATTAACTGTAACTAACAATGAACAGTTGGGCAGAGAGCGAATGGGTGGGAAGAGAATTTACTTTCATTCTGTATTGTTCTTTCAATTTGGATGTCTTTTAATACTATGCTTGTGTTATTTGAGTATTTAACACTATTAAATAGTCTGGCAAGGCCTAGAAATAACAATGAAGTGAGAAAATTTTGCTTTGAATGACCCATTCTCATGAACCTTCTTTTACCCCCCCCCAAACCTTTCTGTAGTTACTGAGTGTAGCTCAGCAGCAAGCAAGTGCTCAGCATGTGCAGAGTCTTAGGCTTGATCTCAGCACAAAACGGCAAACCACTTTCCTTCACACTAGACTACAAATACAGATAAATATTTAAATAATGAAAGCTCTATTCATTAATAATTAATGCCTTAAATTGAGGGTCCTAAGGACCCAAGACCCTTCCGGCTTTCAGAGTTTTCACAAAACAAAGGATGAAGTAGAAGAAATAATCCTGTCCACCCCCTCTACCTCCCAACACCCTCAACTACACATCCAACTTCTCATTAGCTTTCCTACGTAAATTCCTTCTAAAAAGAATTGTTTTTCTTTCATGGCTGAATATAATGAGGTTCGTGGTACTTGTACTGTAGATCTAGGAGACCACATAAGAAGGTCCAGTTTTAGGAACTGGATTGAGTTACATAGAAATAACCAGCCTAGGGGCTGGAGAGATGGCCTAGCAGTTAAGAGTGCCGACCGCTCTTACAGCGCCGACCTGCTCTTACAGCACCCACATGGCGGCCAAGAACCGTCTGAAACTCCAATTCCAGGAGAACTCCAGTTCCAGGGGAATCCGAGACCCTCTTCTGACCTCCGCGGCATTGCACGACACGGGTGCACAGACGTGCATGCAGACAGTACATTGATACACATACAGAAATAAAAAAAAAAAAAAAAAAGAAATAACCAGCCTAGAATCAGAGTTGGTGCTAGCTGGGGACTAGCGGGGGTATTTCCGTGGCCAGCTTCTGACTGGTCTCAGGTGTTACCTAGCTACGTCTATGGAACTGTTTTTTTCTCCAGAGTCCAGTAAGGTAGTGATGTATGGTAGATGTCAGATAACAAGCTTTCTGAAAGGACAGAGGGAGGGGAGAAAGAAGGAAAAAGTAACAAGGAAGGTAGACAGGCAGGCAGGAAAGAAGGATGGAAAGAAGGAAGGAAAGAAGGAAGGAAGGAAGGAAGGAAGGAAGGAAGGAAGGAAGGAAGGAAGGAAGGAAGGGAAAATTTGATTTGCAAGTAACTTCCCAGTTCAGGCTACCAAGCTAGCACCGGGCCATTGAATATGGAGCGATGTGTACAATCAGGGCACCTGTACAATGACCAGCCAACCCTGACATTCAGGATGAATCTGTGGAACAAACTACTTGAAACTAATATATATATATATTATTATATATATATATATAATAAATTTATATATTATATCTATGTCTCCACCTATATCATCTATAGCTCTCAGTCTACATCCATCTACCAATGTGTTAAATGTTTAGCTTACTTTCAGCTTTCAGGTAGTGCTGAGAAACTCATGGGATTTAAATCTTCCTCAGGTGAGCTAGGTATTTGTGTGAGACATTAGAAATGAGGATGCCCTCTTTTATAGAAAAAATATAGTTCATGGATTAGCATACCACCCAAACATCTGTGTCTATACCAACATAACCTACCATAATAATTACTGTTTAAATGCATGTATATATAATTGCTTGTGCTTCATTAGTAGGATTGAAAGGTTATTCCTGGACAAACTGTCAACCCATGAAAGGAAAGAGCCTGAACTGATCAGAGTCCAAAATGACATCTCCAGAGAAAGTAGACTGTTTTGCTTCTCGCCCACTTGTGCCCCTTTTCTAAGCCTAGGGAACAATCTGCAGAAGAGGGGGCGTGGTAGAATGTAAGGGCTGCGATTGGGGTGAATAGTGAAACTACAGCAATATAGACTGGACAGTTATTTGATCAACATGATTGTACATACAAGCCCCTCCAGCTGGATGGTGGGAGCCTTGGGCTGTGTGGGTTTGGGCATAGCTGCTTGCAAATTGGTTTTACATGAAGGATGCTTGTATTCACTACTTATTATTTATTGTTAAAAATCAAATAAAAATATTGAGGAAAAATAAAATAAAATTAGATTCATCCTGAAAAAAGAAAAAAGAAATGAGGATGCCCACATGTTCTCCCTGGTCCATAGTGAAATACTGAGTGAGATCTGCTGCCTAATGCAGTATTATTTTGGGAGGAAAGAAAGTGAGCTCTGATCATTGCATTATTTGCAGTATTGCCCTGGAAACCCATTAATAAAAGAGCAATAGATATATGGAAGGGAAAAGAAATGACTTTGACTCAGAGCAAATAATATGACAGCCACACCAAACTGAAAGAAATGGGGTCTGGGATCTTAAGCATCATCAGTAGGTAATGGGAGTCTGCATTCTTAAAGGAGAAATCCCGAAGTAGAATTCCACATTAACATATGCCAATTTATCTCAGTTTCTAATGTAGGAAGAGAGGCTTTGAAATGAATAATTGCTGAAGGGGCAATTGTGGGAGTCATCTTGCCAAGAGATATGTTTTATTTTTTTCGCAGTCCACTGCAAATATGAGCCTAATAATCCTTTCAGTGGGTAGTGCACTATCATAAAATAATCTAAAAGCTACTAAACGGCATTTACAATTATTTCCAGACACTGGAATACCCGGCTGAATAGCGGTCTGGCTGCTAATGCATCTGTAATACAGTGAGTGAGGAGGGTGAAGCCAGCCAGAGCTATCGGCTCCTCTGATTTCTTGGGCTTTCTTTGACTGTGGCCACTCCTGGGCATTGCGCTTTGGCTCTCATGCATTGGCATTTTTTATTTTTTCAGCTCCTGCCTAAACCCCAGCTGTGGTGTGAAAAGGACAGGTCTAGCTACTATTGCCCTGAGTTTCCACACCTCGTGATGTAGCTGCTGGGAAGAGGCACACACAGATGCATATACACAGCCATTTTCCCACAGATCCAAAGAATCATAGATTGAGAAGCTGATAAAAGAAAAGAAATCAAAAGAAGCAAATGGCCTGGCAATACACTTTTGTTCATTATGCCTCCCTCCTGACTGAACGCTCCAACTGTATAAAGAAGCCTGGAAAATATCCAGGGCTGCATAGTCACCAGGAGATGAAAGTTCTAGAGCTTCGAAATTCATGATAGAATTCTGCATTGCTCAACAGAGATCTGCAGAGTGATATGCTTAATGTTCCTGCACTGTGGCACACAGCAGAGTGGCTTATGGGTACTCAGAAGTCAGGCCAAGGGAAGCACACTTATTTTAATGTTTCTCTGCTAAGACACATAGGTGAAATAGATATGATAGGCATGAGGAGCAAAATGCACATAAATGTCATCTTTCTGGAAGTAAAATAATTGAGGTAGTCCAGCTCTTACATTTTTTGTCATTATCATTATTGTTTTACTATGTAAAATACATTCTAGTAAACCACTTTCTGCAGGTTGCAACCCAAAGCCCCCTTTTCTTACCCTGCACCCGGTGAAGACAGGTGGGAAACAGAGCATCTTCCATATCCTGTTTCAGATTCAGAAAATGTCGAGAAGTGGTAAAAGAGGGCTGGAAGCACAAGGACCTCTCCCGCAACCACAGCTGACATGCAGCCAGCCGCTGATGGCCCCAGAGCAGCCTTGCAGAGAGACAAGCAGCCACAGAGCCCAGGAGTCTGCTGGGATCACAGGCTGCAGCATTGCTTGAGAGCCTGCCATGCAAATGAACGTGCATTTGCAAAACAGCAAGTCTGCTGCCTGGGTGTCACTCAGAGCTCTCTGTGGGTAGACTGAATGAACTGGGAAAAGCAGGAGGTGCTTTCTCACATCTGTGGTTTCTTGGAAAAAGATGTATTAGCTGAAGTTTTCAGCACCAAAATATGTCCATCCATACATGCATGCATGCATACATACCCACCCAGGACCTGCTTGTCCACATGCAACTAAGGCAAAATAAAGTATGTTCATATAATACAAGGCTTCATGAGAAATGAGTTATACCAAATAAATACAGCATCCTTCTCAGGCAGGCACTTTGATTGAAGGTATCAACTTCATACCTTAATTCCTGGCATCCTACTCAGTCAATGCTAGACAATCACTAAATGAAATTTCAATCAACTGGTGCAGAGACCAAAGGTACAGGTCTATCAATAAATTCACCCAGCTTTCAAGTGATGAAACAGCATGCATGCCATCAAATCAGGATTTGGAAAACCAAAATACTTCTCAGGGTTTGGGGAGTATACTCTGAATGCTGGAATTAACACCTAGTGTTTATTAGGGCTAAAGGAACAGCCTTGATTGAGGATGTAGCATTCATTAGAAAATGTATGTGGGATCTAGGCATCCAGAAACTGAAGTTTTTTCTCCCCATTCTCACTCAATCTAAGGAAGAGAGAAAATGTAGGCCAGTAACCCCTCAAAAAGAGTCAGTAGCATCTGGCGAGGTCAGTGATACAGGAAATGGTTTTTCTAAATCCTGTGAGGAAATCTCGATGACTTTCTTGTAAAGTAATTAGGTAATGAATACCCTATGACCCATGGGCCCATTTCTAAGAATTTGTCCCACATCTATGCTTGCCAGATACACAAATATCTCTTTGTATTGTGCTTATGATTCTCTTGTTCAAGAGAGGACATCATCAGAATCTAAATGTCCTTCCCTAGGGAGGAAGTAAATTAATAGTGGCCAAGGTATACAAGGATAAAAAGAGTAGCATTCAAAAGATGGGCAAGTCTGTATGTATCCAGCATGACCATGGTGTTAAAACAGTGTGTCCATGATATCAAAACAGTGTGTAGCCAGATAGCATAGTATGATTCCATTTGTGTTACAAGAATCATGTTTGAATGCATGCATGTTTATGTTTAGCACAGGAAACTGCAGGAAGGATACTGTAGAACTCTATACAATATATACATTCTCTATACATTTTCTACCCTCCCCTCTTCCCCCCTCAGAGTCTTTCACTTTGACTAGAGTGTTTACCATTACCATCTTTCATAATGCTCTTCTTTCCTGCCACATCCATCTCAGGTTATACCCAAGAGGCACAGACTGATGCCTCTTTCAATTAACAAGTTTCCTGGAACCATCTTAGTGAGTTTTACCAGACTTTGTAGTTTAAAACAACCAGACTTTGTAGTTTAAAATAACATAAATTTATTTTTCTAATACCGAACTTCAGAAGTTCAAAACCCTCTGAATGCACTAATCACCTCTTTCACCTCTTCTGGCTCCTGGTATCTCATGCCTTGGAGTTGAAAAACTATCTCTGCCATATCTGTTCCCATCTCTGCTGTGTCTGTTCGGGAACAGTACAGGGTTATCATTAAAGATCTACTCTAAAAAGCAGGATGATCTCATTTAAAGGGTCTTAAATGGATATGTGAATATTTATATTCAAGGATCCATATGTTCCAGGGTCTGGATACATCTTTGGGGAGTCTCCACTCCATCTACTATCAAAAGTGACTAGTATTTAAGACAGACAGACACACACACACACACACCCAAAAACACAAATCCAAGGAGTATGAAATAATGTGCTTGTTGGAAAGTCTTCCCAGGACTCTATTTCCATTAACCTTCCAGTTATTATTCTTCCAGACTGACGTCTGTCATGGGCAAGGTGGCCAGGCATCCCTTTTGGATGAAGGGATAGGGAGAGACTCTTTTCCCTTGAGAATGTCTTTAGATTAGGATAGCCAGCATAGGATGCAAGCCATGTAGGAGTCAGAACTGAAAGAAGGCCAACTCAGAGATGAAGGACATAGAAAGGGAGATGGAGGTGGAGGAACACTGGACAGTGGCTCTTCACAGTCAAGGCCGCACGTAGATTTTGTGGCTTTAACACAGCTAGTTGCTAAAACCTGCCTTTCGGTCATGGAACAGAAAGGCAACAAACATCACCATACAGTTCTTATACTCATTTTAGCCAATGGGGAGACAGAGTTGGGGGAGATGGTCTAAAGGCCACATAAACCCATCTGGCATGGAGCTGAGAGCTTGTGGAAGAGTCAGCTGAGATGTGCTTTGCTGCCACCTTCAAGGGCGGGTGCCTTCTGCTCCTGTTCTGATGGGAGCCTCTGAAGAGATGGAAACATGGTCGAGAGGCTCTGCACACAGGCAGGGAAGAACCAGTTGGGACCTGTTGTGCTTTGGATTTTAAATACTCCCCCAAGGTACATATGAAAAGAGATATTTGTCTTTTGCGCCGGGACCAGAGGGGCCGGTGCTAGTGGTCTGCACCTTGGTGCGGGTGGGGGTAGTTACCTGGGCAGGCATCTGCCGCCTCTGCCGCAGGTAGGGGGCCGTGGGCGGGACCGTCCTACGTCTCTTTTGCGCCGGGACCAGAGGGGCCGGTGCTAGTGGTCTGCACCTTGGTGCGGGCAGGGGTAGTTACCTGGGCAGGCATCTGCCGCCTCTGCCGCAGGTAGGGGGCCGTGGGCGGGACCGTCCTATGTCTCTTTTGCGCCGGGACCAGAGGGGCCGGTGCTAGTGGTCTGCACCTTGGTGCGGG
>VZQC01004376.1:6597055-6693205 GCA_009823505.1 Rhizomys pruinosus
CTGATTGAACATGCAACCCCTCACCCCCCGCTGGAAGGTGGGGCTGTGGGTGTTTGGGCACAACAGCCTGCAAATTGGTTTTACATGAAGGATGCTTGTACTCATGGATTATCACTTATAGCTAAAAAATGGAAAAAAGAAAAGAACTGAGAGAGATATGCAGGACAGTCATGGCAGAATGCATGATCTCGGTTGGGGTGGGGGTGGGGGGGATGGGAAGGGGAGATATGCCTGAACTGAATTGGAAAGTGATGTATGAAATGCACAAAGCATCAATAAAAAAAAATGTTATTAAATAAAAAAAAAAAAGGAAAAAAAGAAAAGAGATATTTGCTGGGATGCTGCCAGCATGTGATAAAGGAAGATAAGACTTTGGAGTCTGCCACTGTAAGCTCTATCAAGCTTCATCTCCTTCTCAGTTGCCTTAAGGTGAGCAGTATTCCTCCGCCATGTGCTCACACCATGATGTGCTGTGCTGCAACAGGACCAGGCAACCATGGATTGAGTCTTCTGAAACCATGTGCCAAAATAACATTTCAACTTTATGAAATATTTATTTTATGTGCTTTATCACAGTGATGAAAGCTGACCAACACAGGGACCAAGGCCTCTAGAACCTTCTGACATCAGTATTCTTACAAGTATTTTTCCTATAGGCTAAGGAAAACTTCTGTTTCTAAATGCTTCTGGCAAAACACTCTGTGAGCTGATGCTGGAGAGCACCCTCCTGTCCCACAGTTGAACCCCTTCACAGTATTTATGTCTCTTTTACTTGGTCCTGTGGAAGGGATGGACTCTTCAGATACAATGCAGCTCTTTTACCTAGCACTGTGGTGTTTTGGCACCTAGGAAAGATGTTTCACAGGTGGTAATGGGCAGAAAAATCATCCTGTTGTTTATTACACTTGTGGGTCATTTAAAAAGAAGTAACAACAACAACAACAACAACAAACCACCAGAAAAGGTTGTTAGGAAGATTTAAGAATCTTAGAAGCCGGGCCTGGAGAGATGGCTCAGCGGTTAAGAGCACTGACTGCTCTTGCAGAGGACCCGGGTTTGATTCCCAGCACCCACATGGTGGCTAAGTACCATCTTTAACTCCAGTTCCAGGGGAATCTGACGCCCTCTTCTGACCTCTGCGGTATTGCATGACACAGGTGCACCAACCTACATGCAGACAGTACACTCATACACATAAAAAATTACAAAAAGAATCTCAGAAGCCACATGTCCAGCTGCTGGAGGCCTGGGGCCTTTCCAGGTAAGTAGAAGTTTCTGCCTTCCCTATCCTTCAGCTGCAAAGGGTGGGCAAGTCCTGGGTGTTGGAGCAGTAATAGCTCAGGTCAGGCCTAGGATTAGACTAAGATGTGCTTCTGCACTTCTCATTTGAGGGCTCCCAGAAAGCCAGAACAAGTGGGCAGGAGGGGCTCCCCAGGAAGCCTCAGGAAGCTCTGAGCTGGGTGAGCCAGAGTTGAGAGAGAAATCAATCATCTTATTCCAACTTCTATACAAAATAATTTATTTATTTATGTATTTATGTTTTTATGTATTTATTTATTTATTTATTTATTATGTGTGTGTGATAGGTGTGTTTGCCCATGTGTGTGCATATGGAAATCAGAGGTCAATGTTGAGTGCTTCCTCTATCACTCTCCAGTTTGTTTCTAAAATTTTGTTATTTTGTGTGTAGCCATGTCTTGCCTGCATGTATGTAGGTGCACCATGTGTGTGTGATGCCCACAGAGGCCAGAAGAGAGCATCGGACCCTCCTGAAACTCGAGTTAGGGACATGTGGATGCTGGGAACTGAACTCTGGTTCTCTGCAAGAGGAGCCAGTGCCATGTCTCCAGCACCTCCACCTTGTTTTCTTTTGAAGCGAGGTCTCTAATTGAACTTGGAGCGCACAAGGTTGGCTAGACTGAGCAGCTTGTTAGCCTCTGTGATCCACTTATCTCATCCCAAGCACTAGGGCTGCAGACTCTCTTCCATACCCGACTTTAGCTTGGTGTGGGGATCCAAACGCGAGTTCTCAGATTCTCTCACTAAGCCATCTTCACAGTTCCTATTTGATTTATATTTTGAAAAATAAATTTTATTATGTATATTTCAGACTTACAGCAGGAAAGCAAAATAGTCAAATGGTTACCATGGTGAAGCAGATAAACATTTGCGTAGTATATGCAACTTGACCAGCTAAAAATCTATTTATTTTGCTAAATAAATCTCCAGTTCAGTATAGCTGTATGGACTCTACACATCTACTGTGTGTTTCTTGACCAGCAGCTTCCCATTCCCCTGGAGCCCTGCCCAGACTGTAGCAGCACTGTCTTACTCTCTTTTTGTACATCCTTGAATTTGATATTCTGTTTTGGTTTGGTTTAGATTCCACATATAAATGTGACCACACAGTGATTTTCTTTCTGTGTCTTTTTAAATTTCATTTAGCATAATGACTTCTAAGTTTTGTTGTAGCAAATGACAGGATTTCCTTCCTTTTTTTGAGGGTGAATACTACTCCATTTCCTACATATATCTTATTTTATTTATCTCTATACACGTACACTCTCATATTCATGATAACATTACTCAGAACAGCCATGATATGGAAACCAACTCTCTACTCTCTTTGCAGTTTTCTCTCTCTGCCTCTTTGTGGCTTCCCGTTCTCTAGCCTATTTCCTGACCTATCTCCTTACTTCCTTGTGTCAGTTTCTTATTGCTGTCATAGCAAAAGCACCACAAACGGAGTGGCTCCAACAAGAAAGACCTCACCTTCCCACTGTTCTGGAGGCCAGATGTTCCACACCAGCATGCTGCAGGGCCATGTTCTCTTTGAAACCTGAAGGGAGAGTCTGCTTTTTGCCTGCTGCTGCTGCTGGTGGTGATTTGCTAGGGTTTTCTGGAGCTCCTTGGATGCCCTTGTCATCTCTTCCTCCTTTAACATCTTCCCTCTACTTTTCAGAATTCTCTGATAGTACAAAAAGTAGCTCATCGGAACAACCAAGTGGTTAGGTTTCAATCCCATTCCCCCTGTACTGAGAAGGTGGAGGACATTAACAGTGTAGTGATCCTGTCTATAATAGTGATCTACTTATAATCTAGGAAATAGTGATTCTATTTATAATCTAATAAGTGAAAATAGATTGAACCACACCTATCTTGCTTTGTCCAATCTTAAATTTTTATGCATCATATATTTATCTCACAATAATGTCTTTTATAAAAGAGGCAGAAATGCAGGGAAACTGCAGTTCCAAATGACCAGAAGGGGAGTACTTTGGAAGGCAGGAGTGCCTGTAGATTTTTCAGAGGAGGAGCCATGTTTGTCTCCCCTGACCCTTAAGGCCATTGGAGTCTGCTGACAAGGACAGCAAAGATCCTGAGGAGTGAGACAGCACAAAGCAGAAGAGAGCACTCCTCCCAGTATCAGTATGCTCCAAAGACGGTGTGAGGCACCTCCCACCTTATGAACCAGGCTCCACTTGCTTTTCCCCTGATCTAACAGTGCTGTGGTGGTGAACAGAGACCATGGCTCTATGGGGCACACTCTGTGGAGTCTGGTGACAGAGGCTCCATTTTGACCATTATCACTATCTTGGTGATATGACTTTGGGGATGGCAACCACCCCTCCCAGCCTCCAGCTCCTCATCTGTAAAATGGAAGTAATAATCCTATCAGAAAGTTGTCCTGAAGATTAAATAAAATCAGACCATTCGGCATGGCACCAGGCAAATACTAAGTGCTCATTAGATGCCTGCTTAATCATTATTTCTGTCCCCAATTTAATTTCTGCTTTGCGATTATAGTTAATATGAGTTGTTTCCAAGCTACTAAAAAGCAATGAAAGTAGAAATACCAAAGTAGTGACACGAAGTAATGTTTCATGAAAAAGATATTGGATTGCATTCGAATCTAGTTCAATGGAGTCAGCATTTTTGTACTGGCTCCAGCTTACAAATTTTCTGTTCTTAGATCTAGAGGCCAAGGTTGAGAATAACTTGTCAAAAATCACCTACCTTAGAGACGGAGTTGGGTCAGAGCTCTAGCTACTGCTTAAGATTTTTCCATTGCAGCAGAAATGCAATCAAGAAGAGAAAATTAGCATAATTTTCAATTTTGAATGTTGGAGAGGATTCTAATCTTACTGGATCCTCCTTGGGGCTGGAGACTATGGAATAACAGTGTGACCTGACACTTCTACCAGAAAAAAAAAAAAAAAAACTTGACATGAAAAGGTTACATAACATGAGCGCACACCTATCTACCTTGTTCTCTTTGTCCCATCCCTCCTTTTCTTCTTCCTTTCCTTCTTATTATCCTTCTTTCCCTCTTACCTTCCTTTCCTCTCTCTCATAATTTCCATGAGGCTGATGGGTGTGAATCAGGATACTAAACTCTAGTTGGTAATGGTTGCCAGCAAAACTGCTAATTGTCCTGAGTGAGAATGGCTGGTAAACTATTGGACTCCTTGGTTAAGTGGCCAGGTTACAAATCTTATAAATAGTGCATGTTCAGCAAGCAATGTGTATGTGCCAATTTCTCAGGCACACATCAAGGCAATAAGAAGGTAGTATTGATGCTTATTTCTAATGTTGGAAAATTAAAGCCTCCCTGAGTCCTTTAGGAAAAACACCAGCATTAACAAGGACTTGTATTATAGTCTCCTGAGAGGAATTACTAACACTAATGGCATACAAATCTAAATTCTAATATGAGCTATTAATGTGTTCTCTGATAAATACTGGTCATTTCATGTTGTAGTGGGTAGAACACCAAACAAGAATTCTTGAGATTTGGATTTTGATGCCAGTCTTCCACTGAACTCTTTTCATAATTCCAGACAATGCTGTTGTTTTCTAAGATTTTTAATCTGGAAAAAGAAAAGTTACCTCTGAAAGAATATATATATATATATATATATATATATATGAAGCTTATTAATATTCTGTATATAAATTCTTATATATTAAGCTTATTAATATTCTGTATATATGCTATGCACACAGATAAATAATTGCCTCAATTAGGTTTTTTTTTTATACATCTTTTTTTAAATTTTTTTAATTAATTTTTATTTATTTCTGTATGTGTATGAATGTACTGTCTGCATGCAAGTCTGTGCATCCGTGTCGTGCAATGCCGCGGAGGTCAGAAGAAGGTCTCGGATTCCCCTGGAACTGGAGTTCTCCTGGAATTGGAGCCTCAGACGGTTCTCGGCTGCCATGTGGGTGCTGGGGATCAAACCCGGGTCCTCTGTAAGAGCGGTCGGCGCTCTTAACCGCTAGGCCATCTCTCCAGCCCCTCAATTAGGTTTTTTAATTCTTAAAAATATGTGAGAATATTGGGGCTGGAGAGATGGTCTAGCGATTAAGAGGGCCGACTGCTCTGACACATTGAACCCGCGTTCAATCCCCAGCACCCACATGGCAGCTGAGAACCGTCTGAAACTCCAATTCCAGGAAAACTCCAGTTCCAGGGGAATCCAATACCCTCTTCTGACCTCCGCGGCATTGCATGACACGGGTGCACAAACTTGCATGCAGACAGTACATTCATACACATACAGAAATAAATAAAATTAATTTAAAAAATTAAAAAGAAAATAAAAAAAGTGAGAATTTTAATTTAGAAACTTGTTAGTTAATGAAAAACTATTATTTGTGAGTGAAATTTAGAACTAAACCTGTAAAAGTTATACACACACACATAATGCACTCACTTAGAATGTTAAAAGGCTGTCTTAAATATAATGAATGGCATTTTATGGGTTGGCAGGGCCTATGATTGCCCCAGATGCTTCCTCCCCTGTTCCTTCCTCCATCCTAGAAGAATTATGTCCCTAGAGTGTCCTGAGTAGTTGATTGCAGTCAATGAAAAGAGCGGTTATCCCAGGAGCTTAACATGATCAGATGGGCTCTGTGGGGTTGGAGGTCAGAGACAGAAATCAGAGTCTCTCTCCAATATACCACAAGCTCTGCAGTTTCAAGAAAATGAATTCAGCTAACATCATTTAAAAAGAGGATTATCAAACTTCAGAGGAGACCCATTCCAAGCCACCTTGATTATAGGTTTGTGAGATCCTCAAGAAAGAACCTAGGTAAGTTGTACCTGAATTCCTCACCCATGAATACTGAGATAATGCATTGTTTTAAGCCATCGCATTTGTGATAATATGTTATTCAATGTTAAAAAGTTAATCTAATATCTTAATTTAGTGAGTAGGACTGTATATAACATGTCTACGTTAGTTACCTACAGCTGCTGTAACAATTGCCATAAATTTACTGGCTAAATTTTAAGTAAATGTATTCTTTTATATTTATGGAGGTCAGAAGTTCAAAATCAATGTCTCTATATTGGAATTAAGCTATTGGCATGGCTGCTTCCTCTTGAATGCTCTGAGGGCAGACTTGCCTCCTTTGGATCCTTGGGATCCTTGGCTTCCTCCATCTGTATGAGCTGCAACCTCAGCTTACACTACCCCGCTATGATTGTGTCAAGACAGCTAGGTCATCTAGGCTGTTTTTCTTCATCTCAAGGTATCTAACAATCATATATTTGAGTTTTCTTTTGGATCTAAGGTGCCATTCATAAACTGTAAGGATTAAATATGGGCATATTTGAAGTAACATTATTCATCTTCACACAATCCATCCTCTAGTGCGCAAAACTTCACACTCATTTCGTATTTGAAAAATGCCTACTCCATCATGAAGTCCCCCAAGTCTGACCCATTGCATTGATACTTTGATGTTGTGATGACTCTAGGTAGCTGTTATGGTTTGATTATGGACAGTGTCTTCCAAAATCCATGTGTCAAAGGCTTGGTCTCCAAGGAGGCACTGCTGTGAGTTCTGAGAACTTTTAGGAAGTAGGGTACCATATGAGATCCTAGATCATTGAGGAGACCTCTGGAGTGAACTGTGGGGTTCACTACTTAGTTTTTTTCTGGCTCAAGATGTGAGCAGTTTGCTCTGACATACACCCTTACTTTCTAAGACTATTACCAAGCAATGGATCCAAACCTGGACTGGCACATTCACAACTGTGAGTTCAATGAATCTTGTTCTAAGTTCATTGTTGCAGGTATTTCATTGTAGTAATGCAGAGCTGACTGAGACAGTAGTGATAATGGTGATGCAGGGAAACTCTGACCCCTCTACCTCTTGTAACCAGTGGAACTCTAGTTCTCAGTTGAGACTGCATTGGTAGGTAAGCTTATTGGCCAAGAGATATATCTGTCCCATACCCTAGGGGCTTTCTCTCCAATTTTCTTAGAAACTGAAAGTGTAGTCTGAGCAGTCTTGTTCTGTGTGTCTATTTGTAACTCCTTAGAGAGTTGCTGAGAATCATCTATACCTGGTTCTGAGAGTGTATACTTAGATTTTCCTGATGTTCTTTAAGCACCAGGCTTTTATACATTGATTTCTGTGGAAGGCTTTGCCTTTCTGTTATTCTTTCTTTTAATTTTTATTTATTTTTATGTGTATGAATGTACTGTCTGCATGTAGGTTTGTGCACCCGTGTCGTGAAACACCGCGGAGGTCAGAAGAGGGTTTCGGATTCCCCTGGAACTGGAGTTAAAGACGGTTCTTAGCCGCCGTGTGGGTACTGGGAATCAAACCCGGGTCCTCTGCAAGGGCAGTCAGCGCTGTTAACCACTGGGCCATCTCTCCAGCCCCGGCTTTCTGTTATTCTTTGCAAAGTAGTGGATACTTAGCAGCAACAGGAGTGTTGTGTCAAGCCAAAACACACTGTATACCTAACCTGAGTATGCTGCCTGTGGTTTCTTTGGTTTATTTACAAACACTCAAATATGCAATGATTGCTCACTGAAACAATTGGTTAGCAAGATAATGCTGAGTTTATTCAGCAAGAGTAATAGAATGTGAGAAGGCTAGTATACCTTCTGTTTTGGCAAAATCTCAGTGTGCTGATGATGTAAAAATAAGAATTAATTATGGAGACATGAATTCTACTTTAAGGCTGGCTCTGCAAAGTAAGGCTTAGGTAGGATTTGAGTAAGTAGGAGTCAAGTTGTAGCAGTTCAGGACTGGTGAATAGAGCAATGCAAAAGTTTAGAAGCAAGAGTTCAATGAATCTTAGAGAGCAAGCAAATATTTCAGTTACTTGATGCTGTCTATTGAAGAACTGGACAGTTTAATGTTAATTAAAATGGTTTTAATGGCTCGCTTCAGAAATAAATAATAAAGTTCTTTGCAGTTTTTATCTTCCCAGAGAATATGTTTCTGCAGAAGGAGGTCATGTTGATGAAGACAGTGGCATAGTGAACGTGGACATGAGCTGGGTGAATACAGGTGGTTTGGCTTCTACACCAAACATCGCTTGAGCACATACTCAGAAGCAGTAGGAATATAATGGCAAACAGGAAGCAGATGAAGATGAGACTCTACTGAGGGAATAGCTTCAGCTATATACAATGATTATAGGTGGCACTGACAAATGTAATTTGAGGGATTAAAAAAAAGGGAATGACAAAGAAATACTGATTATTTCACAGTGAAATGGCCAGAATTAAAAAAAAAAAAAAAAAAAAAAAGAATCCCCAAGAATTCAGCTTTGGATTTCAATGCTAGGCCTCCACTGACTTACTTGTTTTATAATTCTGGGTAAGTCTGCTTCCCTCTAAGATACTGAATCTGTGAAATAAGAATAACTTTTCCTAGCATGCCCAAGACACTGGGGTTCAAGTCCCAGTCCTGACAAAAGAAGAGTGCATGCAATACACTGCAGGTTTTATAAATGTAAAAAATCACATTAAAGTAAGTAAGATTTATTAGCTAGAGATGTATAGAAATCAGAAAGGAGAGGGGGTTAGGATCTGCAAGGGAGGCACCAGTTGCTTAATGAAACCAGTGATGTTCCATTCCTTTATCTGTGGTTATAATTATACAAGTATTGGCTTCAGGACTATTTTAAACTGTACATATACATTTTTCAGTTTTCATGTTTACATTTCACAATAAAAATAGCCAGTCATGCGACCATGTGATAAGTACCATGACAGGAAGAGGGCTAGAAGACCAATGGAAACTACACATTATTTGATGGCAGATTGAAAGTCAATGTGGAAGGTAAAATTGTGATTTTGGTAATAATTTATTAAAACCTAGTAAGATGATGTGTCATAATTTTATACATACTAAAGCATTTCTTACTAAATTCAGCAAAATGCATAGAATTGAATTTATATAGTTTTAAAGTATACATGACATAGTTCCCTTAAATTCTCTGATGTAATAGCCAAGGTAAAAGATAATGGTAAACTTGGAACTTGGTTAGGATAATGTCATTGCAGCTTGAGAAATATCGGTGAGTATTAATGATACTTAAGAAATGGATGTAACTGGAGATTAAATATTAAATATATTAAATATTAAGCATATCAATCCAGTCTCAGGAATACAAATGTAGGATGTTTTCTTACATTTGTGGGTCCTAGATTTTATATAGATGCTACATAAGGTGTGAAAGTAGAAGCAAAACTATCTAGTGGAAGAGGGGGATATAAAGGGAAGGCAGTAGAATACAGGGGAATATGCTCAGCATAATACACACTTGACTGAAAATATCTTTATGTAACATAGTATTATGAACAATGAATATATACAAATAAAAAGTTTAAAAAGAAAACCACATGTATATTAGGAATAAAAATGGTTTAGAACAGAACTAAATAGAAAAAAAAAAGGAATTTTATTTTCTATTTCTTTCTTTCTTTCTTTCTTTCTTTCTTCTTCTTTTTTTTATTCTCTGCTTTTTTTTTTTCTTTTTTTATTTTTTTGTTTTGTCCTGTTTTTTCAGAAAGGTATCTCCTTGTAGCCCCCAAGTGGGCCTGAAACTCACTAATTGGCCCAGCCTGGCCGTGAAACGCACAGGGCTCTCCATCTGCATCTGGCCACCCCTTCCCACTTATTGGACTTTATTATGGCTTTGGTGCCGACCACTCCAAAGACCCGCCCGCCAGACCCCCGTCTTCCCGTACAAAAGCGTTTATCACCATTTTGGTAGTTACTTGTAAACATGGATACACTTAAAACACCCCTATATGCAGTCTTCGTTTATTAGTCTTGTGTAAGCAAATTGCTCTATCGATAACCAAGTGCGCTTTAATAGCAACGCCACAAATCTATCAGACAAATTATAACAAACTTGTGGTTGACATCACTTATTATTCAATCAAGTGTCCTGCAGATATTCAAACATGGAAATCTACACTGTTCGCCCAATAGAATCAATCTTCTACTAATATTTTGAGCGACCAAACCCATTGATAACACGCAACACACATTCTCCTTCTCGTTTCTCTCATTCTCCGTCTGGAAGACGTTCCTAAGACCGGTTGCGCCCATTCCGTAGCATTGCTGATACTGTTTAGAAAACAGCACAGGATAGTTAAGTGCTCGGGTTTGGCCTATTGTCCATTTCCTCCTTCCTATTTCCTTCCCCTTTCACCAAGAATCGAATGAGGACGACTCTTCCGAGGCGTTGACACCAAAGTTGTACGGTTTCTATTATTTACTAATTTTTCTTTTTTTTGCTTTTCTTTTTTGTTTTTTTCTTTTTTCTTTTTTTTTTCTTTGTGTATTCTGTTTTTTGCGACAGACATCTCCTTTTCCAACCAAAACAAGTAAAACTTACAAACTTCCTCACTGTATCCTACCTAACCCCTATGTGTTATTTACCCCGTAACCTCTTTTTTCCTTGTTTTTCACTTTTTTCCAACAGCTTACAAACCACCGACCAAACACCAACAACAGATTTCAGCACAAAAGAAAACAAAAGGGTTATCCGCCATGTAGTCTTTGTGTCACTATTCCTATGCTTCACGGCTCCTTCTTCTTACACTGAAACTGACTGAAACCGCCTACAAGAAAAAACCCCCAATGGGTAGTCAAATCACCCTCATTGTCGCCTGTAGATGAATTTTCAGCGCCGTGTAAGCTCCCACCTTCCCCCATACCTCCAGGACTGTGTCTTGGCCTTCCCCGTTGGAATTAACCTCTGTTAGCACCACTACGCATTGCGCCCTGGCATTGAACTCCCAAAGATCAGNCCCCCCCCACACCCCTAAACTTTCTTAACAAGGTCTTGGGTAACTGACTCTCCTTCCTGCCTTTGAATGCTAGACTCCAACAGCATTGATGAGATAAGAGATGTTTGAAGATGTACAGTACGCTAAGTATCATTAAGGCTGGTAAATAAGGCAAGAAGGATTTGACTGAAGACCCAGCCATCAAAACAGCATATCATGCTTTAAAACAAATCTGAGTGAAAATATGAAAGAATTATACATTTAGTGTACAACAGAGCTAGCAAATCAAATCTCACCTCCGTCTAAAGCCATTAAAATTAACATGATTTATGTAAGACATTTAATGCTGATTGAGCCATAATTTATTATTTCTGTAATATTAGAACTGTTCACATTCATCATTTATCTGAACAGAATAAAAACCATTCTTCTTGATAGGATAATTTGAGATAGAGCATTATGTTGTATCAACCATTTCCCACTCTCTTTAGAATATTTCTTATTTTATCTTTTATATGTAGTATGAATTATTTTTTATTTTTTATTTTTTGGTCTTTTCGAGACAGGGTCTCCCTGTAGCTCCGGCTGTCCTGGAATTCACTCTGTAGACCAGGCTGGCCTTGAACTCACAAAGATCTGCCTGCCTCTGCCTCCCAAGTGCTAGGATTAAAGGCGTGCGCCACCACGCCCAGCTCATTTACTTTTTTAAGTTGAAGTAGAGCATCATTCTAATGCATTTGGTTGGCTCCAACACTGATAATTTAACTTATACAAATCCTAATTACTGAATCAACCATTTTCATCTAGAATATCCATGATAACCAAAAAAGAAAGTGAAAAGTGGAATTCATGTTTCTCAAATCAGGGGTTTATCATCCAGCTGTGGTGGGTTTTTAGTGACTCTGACTTGATTGTGTGGTGGCCAGGACATGGAGGGTTAAATGATTACAGTAGGAGCATAATGGTGTCTGAGTTTATACTAATAAAATCTCCTTGCCGAAGGCGTTAGTCAGCTAACCTAGATATTGGCAGTGTCTTGGATTAAAGGGGGCCACTTTAAATGCTACTAGCTGGAATTTAGAACTCTTTAAATACTTTCAAATTAGAAGAATGTCCAACATAGTCACAAGACCATTAAAAAACACCAAAAAGTTGGGGAAAGAATCCAGTGATTTGACCTAGCTATTCTTCTTTCAGCCAAACAGGAAGGAAAAGAAGAACAAGAGGAGGAGGAGGAGCAGGAGGAGGAAGAGGAGGAGGAGGAGGAGATAGAGGAGCTAGAGGAGATAGAAGAGATAGAGGAGAGGTTGACATCAGAACCTAGGAAGTGAAGGGATCTTTATTGTTGATTTTTTAAAAGCCAATGAACAGTTTTGCTGGCCTAGCTGGCCTAATGTCTAAGGTTAAAGAATTCCTTGAGAGCCCCGTGAAGTCCACTGTATCCTGCCATTGTGATCAGCAGCCCAGAAGCTGCAGTGGGGTTGAGGCAGGCGGAAGCACTGCCTCTTAGATAGCGGTTTTGAGCCTAATAAATGCCTGTGGATCAGCCAGTTAACTTTAAAGTCACATAAACAAAAAGTAATTTTCAAATATAAATGTTTCAAATCTTGGGTGATGACTTTAACCTGTTCCCACCCCCAAGAAACCACGTCCATCCTGCTTCTCTGCCTCCACCTCACCTCCAGCTACTCCAAGAGCCTCGAGTTGTGCATGTGCACAGTCTTAGCAAATCCTCTCCAGTATTAACTGAAAAAAAAAAAAAAAGATCTAACTGGTTATGAAGTTTCCAAGCTTGTAGAATTTTTAGAATCTTTTCTTTGCAAGGGGTAGGGAGCCATTAGAGACAGGGCCGTAACATGAGCAACAATGATTAGCCAGCAGCAAGAGAGGAAATTAAGTAATTAAAAAAAATCAAACATAGGAGTCAAAAGACCATAAGCTGCCACAAAATAAGTCAACAACTTTTCTCCTTTCAAATGTATAGTCTCATTATAACCCCCTTGTCACTGTTGTTTTATATGTACATCCTGGGACATCAAGAAGTCAAATTTGTGTTTAGGTTATTATTTAATAATTTTATTTTATCCTTTTTGGAAGTAATAATAGAATAATTTATAACTAAATAAATATTGTGTAAAAAATAGAATAATGGATGGCATATTTGACAGAGATTTAAAAAATCAGTTACACATCTAAAGCAACATGGTTTGGCTGTTTAATAAAAGGAAAACCTTCCATGTGAGAGAAACACAGCCATCTAGAGCGAATTGTTTCCCAAGACTTCCAAACTGTAGACATTTTGCTGTGATTACTTTTATTACTAATATGCTTCAGGTGAATGTGTAACTAAGCTAAAATTATATGACTACTTTCCTTAATGTCTTATTTTCCTTGGCCCATGGGGACCCAGTTCTCTCCAAACAGTTAGCCTTTGAGATCATAATTTCAAATGGATCAAGTCATACCTGTTGCTTTAAGTGAGAGTTTAACAAGTTTTAGAAAGCCAGGGGTTCGGAAACCTTACCTAAGCCATTTTGCTGGTGGCAGGGACAAAGGGAATATGGGCTATTTCCATTTCCAAAAGAATGTGTCTCTACAAAGGGACTGACTCCTTGGAGGGTTTTTTTTTTTTTAAACTATGCACTTTTCCTGAACAAAACCAGCATTTAATTAATGACCATGTTCTATAAATTTTATGCCTTCTTTTTAAAAGGAAAGAAAAATATGTCACAAAGCTGAGCTGTGCAGATGGACAGAATTCTCTTTAAGTAAATCTTTTAAAAGTGGAATATGGATATAGATGCAGTGAAATGGTCAAGTGTCAAAAGAAATCTGTTGGCTTTTTAGCGGTTGAATAATTCAGAAGATGTACGGTAAGCCAACGTCTTAATTTCCCATTCCCCTTTATAATTCTTTCCTTTTCATCCTGTGATCTTTCTTCCCTCTCCCTCAAAGCTATTTGTTGCTGAGATGCCCTGGAAAGCAGGTGGTCTTCCTTACATGACAGCATCTGCTGCTCAGAAGGAGGGAAGATCAGAAGGCAGGGAACATGAAACCCGCAGCCCCGTAAATGCCTTTAACAAAATAGTCTTGGTTTTAGTTATTTTTTGTTGAATCAGCTGGAACACTTGTAGTGTTTGCAATAAAACAAATTGTCTAGAGGCAAGGATTCTTCCATTTATATTTCTGATTCATGGATTTGCTTCTTTCCATTTTGTGGCCCAGGTTTCTTCCCTAGGATTATACAAATGGTGTGGATGGCTGCAGACGCTCTAAAGGTTTTCAAAGTCTTTGTAATAGCATCTCAGCACCGACTCCAGCCTGCACAGTTGTGATTGCTAGTACTGCTTCAAGGGTGCAGTGTTGTTTTTTTCATTCCTCTAGCCCTGGAGAAGAGAAGAATTCCCAGAAGGACATTTGACTGGCTTTTATTATCACTCAGAAGCAAGGAATCAGAGTGTGTAAGCTGGGAGGCTGAGCATTTTTAAAATGCTTAAATTCAACGGGGTAGTGTGGTGTAGCAGCAAGAACAAGTGGGCTCAGGTGGGTCTGAATTCAGATCCCAGTTGTGCCACTTGCTGTGTGGCACCGGTCAAGTTAGCTTTCACACTTTGGACACGTGCCCACATTGAGGCATAATGTATGAAGTCACTTATTTTACACATAGGAGGATTTTGAACCTTAGTTTCAGGAAGTGGACATATGAATACACATACCACCAGGATGCAGGTGGGTCTGAAGAAAATACCTCACAACGCTTGTTTTGTGGACCCTTAAATGCCAGCTTTGACTGGGAAGTAACTCACATTTCCCTCTGCCCAGCACACATAAGCCCACATAAACACACGTGTGCACCTCTGACAGTGAGACCAGCATTCTCATTGTAAGCCTGCCAGTCACCGGGGAAACCTAGGTAAGATGGACCTGTCCCAGCCTGCTACACTACTGCAGTGAACTTTGACTTATGAATAACACCCTTTGTCTCAGCCTGGAGATCACTGCAGGCAGGGCCTAACTCAGACCTGTAAAGAGGAAGTGGGGGGCCCAGTTTAGCAGCAGGCATTTCCCTTTTGAACTCCTGCCCATTTTGACCTTTTTCTGGTTTATCCTGAAGCTATGGAATGTGATAATCCACTCCAAGGATTCAGTGTTTGAAGCTGAAACTAGCGTTTCAGCTGTCTGACAGCACAAATGGCCTCACACTTTCTTGGAATAACAGAAATGGCCAGGAACAAAAGTTGTTTGCTAACATTGTGTTCTCTCTTGTCACATCTTCCTGGGCCTATACTCCTTTCTCCTCTAGGCTGATCACTCCTGCCCCGAGACTGACTGGCCAGCTGTGGGTCCCGGCATCTTACGGAATCACGTGGACGTTGTGTACCTTTTGTTTCAGTCTCCTGACAGGTGCTTGACATGTGAGCGGCCCAAGAGAAGCTCACCCCGCCCAGAAATCTAATGTGGGATTATTTTATGCAGGAAAGGATCAATACCAAATTAATCCATTACGCTGTGTTTACATTTCCAAAGGAAAGTCAGAAAACTAAGCAGCCAATTTCAAGAGCATAATTAAGTACTGGAAACACAGCCAGTGGGCCATGTGACTTAACGGCTTTTTCTTCTTGGCTAGCACCTTGCTTTTTTTAAAAAAATAATAACATTATAGAGCTTTACTGGACTATAATTATATAGGATAAAAGCACAGATCAGTCCTTTTTAAACACAATGTCATTGAGAACAACCTCAGCGCAACCCAAGTTTAGCACCTTTAGCCCAGCTCCCAAGTGCTCCCAAATGTGTTTGCGATCATTTCCCACTCACACAGCCCAATCTCTAGAAAACATTGATCTACTTTCTGTCGGTAAACTTGCACTTTTGTTCATTTTACATAAATGGGATTGTGTCAGGCGTAGTCTTGTGGTGCTGGCTTCTTTCACGTATGTTGACGTTTATTCACACTTTAGTACATATCAGCGTGTTCATTTCTTTCCCTTGTTAACAACTATTCCATTATACGCATATACCATACTTCATACATGCATTCACCAGGTCTAAGAAACTTAAATTGTTTCTAGTTTGGATTATTAAGGCTGCTGTGAACATTATGCTCAACTCTTTGCCCATGCCTTTATTTTTCAGATAGATTCTTAAGAGTAGGTCCTTTGCTAAGGTCTATATATAATGTCTAAAGAAATTGATAAAGTCCTTTGTAAAATGGAAGGCCCAGTTTATTTTTCTGTGAGGGTGCAGTTTGTGCACCTGATCCATGTACTTGATTGCCTTTCTTTTTAGTTATAGCTATTCGTATTGGTAGTGGTGATAACCCCTTGTGGTTGGGTTTCCCTAATGCTTACTGATGGTAAGCCATTTTCCTATATACTTGTTACCTGTTCACATTTTGTTCATTTTTTAAATTGGGATGTCTTATTATTTTTTAAAAGTGTTTATTAGTCTCTCATTTTTATTTATTTATTTTTAATTTTTATGTGTATGAATGTACTGTCTGCATGTAGGTTTGTTCACTCGTGTCGTGCAATGCCTCAGAGGTCAGAAGAGGGTGTTGGATTTCCCTGGAACTGGAGTTAAGGACGGTTTTCAGTCGCCATGTGGGTGCTAGGGATCGAACCCGGGTCCTCTGCAAGAGCAGTCGGTGGTCTTAACTGCTAGGCCATCTCTCCAGCCCCAGGGATGTCTTATTATTAAGTATTAAGAGTTCTCTTTATTCTGGAGAGAGGATGGCTAATGAGTTCAGGAGTGTAGCTTGATAGGAGGACCAGCTTTCACTATTCTAGCACACAGAGGGATACTGATTGCTAATAGTAACTCATTGATATTTCAAAATAACTAGTTGAAAGGATTTTGAATGTTCCCAACACAAAAAATGTATATGTCTGAGATAATACTATGATCTTATTGGTACACACGTGTTGAAATGTAACACATACACACACACACACACACACACACACACACACACACACACACTGTAGTCAATTATTCTGGGTCAAGTAAAATAGAAATACATTTTAAAAAGAGTTCTCTTTATTCTGGATCCCTTCCCTGACAACTGATTAGCAAGCATTTTTACCCACTCGGCAGCTTTTCTTTCTCTCTCCTTCTTTCCATTCTTTTTTTTAATTCTCTTTCTTTATCTGTCTTCCTGTGTCCCCAGTCTAGCCTGGCCTCAAATTCTCTGTCCTCCTGAATCGGTCTCCCAAATACTAAGGTCTAAGGTGTGCACTTTGATTTTCCCAGTGTTTTCTTTCATAGCACTCTTCATGTTGATGAAGCCTAGGTCATTCTTTCTTTTCCTTTATGGATTGTGTTTGTTGTCACACCTAAGGACTATGTGTAACCAAAGGTCTTAAAGCTGTTCTCTCATGTTCATTTCTAATGTTTTACAGTTTAGCTTGCATTGACATCAGTGACCTATTTTGAGGTTTTTTTTTTTTTTTTAATTGACATTAGTACAATTATGTGTTGAAAAGACCATCTTTTCCTTATTGAGTTGTTTGGCACTTTTGTTAAAAATGAGTTGACCGGGACTGGAGAGATGGCTTAGCGGTTAAGAGCACCGACGCTCTTGCAGACGACCCGGGTTCGATCCCCAGCACCCACATGGCGGCTAAGAACCGTCTGTAACTCCAGTTCCAGGAGAACTCCAGTTCCAGGGGAATCCGAGACCCTCTTCTGACCTCCGCAGCATTGCACGACACGGGTGCACAGACCTGCATGCAGACAGTACATTCATACACATACAAAGATAAATAATAAAAAAAAAAATTTAAAAATGAGTTGACCATCAACATAAGGGTTATTTCTATTCAATTCTGATCTGCCACTCCAAATGCCCATCCTGCTGTCATTATCTTGATTCTGTAGCTTACAAGAAGTAAACTTTCACAATTATTTTGACTTTGCATGCATTTCCATATAGATTTTATGATCATCTTATCATTTTTAAAAAAAGTTTTAAGTTTTGTGTGTGCGAGTATGTGTGTGTGTGTGTGTGTGTGTGTGTGTGTGTGTGTGTGTAGGAGCCCCTGGTTGTTAGTTTCCAAAGGGGACTCCTGGGAACTGAACTTGGATCATCTACAGAAGGAGTATGCATTCTTAACCACTGAGCCATTTCTCCAGACCCCCTTGTCAATTTTTACAGAGAATTCAACACAAGTTGCTTCTCTGTGGAAGAATCTTTTAATTTCTTTCAGAAATGTTTTGCAGTTTTCATTGTACAAATTCTAAATTTTTTTGCTACATCTGAGTCTGTTTCATTTTTGTAAATGGAATTATTTTCTTAAATTTACTTTTAGATGGTTTATTATAGTTTGTACATACACAATCAAGGTCTGTGTGTTGATCTTGCATCCTGTAACCACACAAAGGTTCTTCTAGTAGTTTTCCATTGGGAATGTAAGTGAGTGTTCCTTAAGATTTTCTATAGTGAAGATAATGTCACCTACAAATAAATATGGGCATATTTCTTCATTTGTCATCTATCATCGCTGTCTTTAATTTCTTACATAGGGAAAATTCAGTCTTTACTCATTAACTATGATGTTAGCTGAAGATTTTTCATGGATGCCCTTTACCAAATTGAGGAAGTTCTCTTCTATTATAACTTTTATTGGGATATCTTAATCATGAATGAGCTTTGGATTTTTGTTCAATACTTTTTCTACATCTACTGAGGTGATCATGTGGATTTTGTCTTTTATTGTGTTACTGATTGATTTTTCATATATTAGGGCAACCTCTTACTCCCAGGCAGATTTCACTTGGTCTTTGATAATAATTCATTCTTATGTTTATTAATTTTGTCTTGATAATATTTTAATTATGTTGGGGCTGGGGAGATGACTCAGCAGGTAAGAACACTTGCTGCATACATGAGGACATGCGTTTGAATCCCAAGTACCCACATAAAAATCTGGGTGTGGCTATGCAGTCACAGCTCTGTGTGGGGAGGAGTGCTGGGGTCTCTGACCACCAGCCTAGCTCTGGGTTCAGGGAGCTATCCTGTCTCAAAGAAGCAAGTTGGAAAATGAAAGAGAGGACACCTGCTGTCTTTCTCTGGTCTGTGTATGAACATATGGCATTTGTACCTGCATACACATCTATGTTTGAGAATAGGTGCTCTGTAGTGTCCTTATGATATCTTTGTCTAGCTTTGGCACTAGGAAGGGTACTTGCCTCATGAAATGGGTTAGAAAGTGTTTCTTCTACATTTGGAAGGTTGAAATGGTTGGATACTATTCTGAAATGTTTGGTAAGATTCACCAGTGAAGCGATCTGGTTCTGTGCTATTTTTCTTGAGTAGTTTTAAATTACCGATTAACCTCTTGGTACAAATTTCTGTTTATATTTTTTCATGAGCCAATGCTGATTATTTCTATGTTTTAAGGAATTTATTTAATCTAAATTGATCCACTTTGGTTTTTAAGTTTTTTATTTATTTTATATTTTTTTATTTTATGTGGAGTGTATTACCTGCATGTGTGTAAATGCACACTGTCATGCAGTGACAATGGAGGTCAGAAGAGGGGATTGGATTCCCTGGAACTGGAGTTACAGAACGTTGTTAGCTACCATGTGGGTGTTGGGAACTGAACCTGCAAGAGCAGCCAGGGCTCTTAACTTCTGAGCCAGCTCTCCAGACCTCCATTTTGATTTCTGTAAAAGTTATAGTAATGTCCCACTTTTATTCTTTTTCTGATTTTGTTAGCTCTCCATATGCCCTTTTCTTAATCAATCTAGAGAACTTTGAACATTTTGAAAAGCCAACATTTTATGTGCACTTTTAAAATTTTCTGTTTTATTCAATTCCAGTATAATATTCACTCTGGAGTACTTTTACACTATTTAAGCGTAGTTTATTTTCTCAAGTTTTGAAGTATAGAGTTGGGTTCCTTATATGAGAGAGATTTTTATTCCTTTTTGTTAATCACAAGTATTTACTGCTATCTATAATTTCCTTCTGAGTATTTCTTATAGTTAATCCTATAAATTTTGGTACACTGTTTTCATTTTCTTTTATTATTATTATTTTTATATCTTCATTTTCATTTATCTCAATATATTTTGCAATTTCCCAGTGATTTCTTTTTCGAGCAATATAAGAATGTGCTGATTGTTTTTCACAAATTTAAATCATTTTCATTTTTCCTTTTGTTATTGATTTTTCATTTTGTTCCTTTGTGGTTAGAAAAGATATTTTGCATATATATATATATATATATATATATATATATATGGTCTATCTTTTTTTTTTGGCCTGTGTTCATGTCTTCTATCTTTTACATATATGCTGATAACTCTGAATGTTTCCCATTTTCTCTTAAGGACCACTGTGAAGATGTTGGATTTACATTGGACTTACTCTTGTGAAGACATTGGATAATTTAGGATTATTACCTATGTCAAAATTAAATTTTTTGTTTTGTTTTTATTTATCTATTTATTTTTCTTGAGACAGGATCTCCCTGTAGCCCCAGCTGACCTGAAACTCACTACGTAGACCAAGCTGGCCTTGAACTCACAGAGATCTGCCTGCCTCTTCCTCTTGAGTGTTGGGATTAAAGGCATGTGCCACCATGTCTGGCCCAGAATTACATTTTTTAAGGTTCTTAAAAATTCTTTGACACTTTTTAAAATTTTTTTATTTATTTATTTTCTCTGTGTATGAGTGTACTGTCTACATGTAGGTTTGTGCACCCGTGTCGTCCAATGCCGCAGAGGTCAGGAGAGGGTGTCAGATTCCCCTGGAACTGAAGTTCTCCTGGAATTGGAGTCACAGACGGTTCTCAGCCACCATGTGGGTGCTGGGGATCGAACCCAGGTCCTTTGCAAGAGCAGTCAGAGCTCTTAACCGCTAGGCCATCTCTCCAGCCCCATTCTTTGACACTTTTATGTATCTATATAATGACTTTTTCCCCTTTTGCCCCCATCACCCTCTCTCATCTGCCTGGTAGAGGAGAGGGTAGGTTATATATAATATATAACCTACTCACTCTGTAGACCAGGTTGGCCTTGAACTCACAAAGATCCACCTGCCTCTGCCTCCTGAGTGCTAGGATTAAAGGTGTGCGCCACCATGGCAGGGCTAATATCAGAATTCTTAATCACATTTGCAAATTCCTTTTTTACCTTTATAGGGAACATATTTATGTTTCAGAGATTAGTATGTGAGTATCATTAGGACATTATTATTCAGCCTATCACATTAATGTTAGATTCTTGGCTTAGATACTATCTAGAATCAGCACAATCATAGTTCTAGGGAAACATCATTGATTCATAAATAGGAGAGTGTAGAATTACAACAGCATTTGTAAAATGTTAATATCCAAAGACTATCTTGGGCCAGCAAAATGGCTCAGTGGGGTAAATTCAACCTCAGAACGCACAAGGTGGAAGGAGAGAACCAACGCCTACAAGCTGTCTTCTGACCTCCACACATACACCCCATTGCACCCTACACACACATACAAAAAATGAAGAACTAAATGTAAAATAAAATACTGTTTAAAATAGTATTTTGAAGCATTCTAAAACTATCAGAATGGATATTATTCTATCACAATAAAATGGGCCTTCAATGTATAAATTCTGAAATTCAGGCTAAAAAACCATGAAGTGTATTTTATACATATCCAAGTATATTAAGCATATTATATATAAGCTATTTTATTATGTACACAAGTCATATAGTATATATAACTTAAATGCTATGTAAATATATTAAAAGCTATTAAATGTACTTCAAGTGACTTGGTAAGAAGCTTCAGAAAAGGGGCAGGGCTTCTTTCTTATATTCCAAGGATATAAAACCTGAATCACTTTCAAATATTCCAGTTTAATTGGTGGGGTGGGGGTAGCAGGACATAAGATTGTGTCACAGCTATACTTTGAGAATCTAAATATGAGTTTTCATTGTAAAATTTTCATCCCTAATAATAGTCATGCTTCTATTCACATATATGTCACACAAAATGTTTCCTAGTAGGAAGGTTTTATAAAGTAGGGAATATGTTTTCCCCTGGGGCCTTTTGAAACTGAAAAAAAAAAGTTTTAGATGCTGGTTGATCTTTATTTCTATGACTCCACATAGCTTGAATGATCTTGATCTGACTTCTATTCAGTTAAGTTTTACTGCTTTGTACTCCAAAGCTTAACCCAGAACTATAAGCCTAGAAGAAAAGTTATGGCTGGGAGAACATCACATGTTAACTGCCCTCTTTGCATCATTTAAAAACCTGTAGTCACAAAGCAAAGACATTTCTAATCAGCAAGTTTGAGGTTAAATTTAAAAGTTTTTTTTGTTTTCCAAGGTAAGGATTTTGAGGGATGGCCACCAAATCCAATGGAAATGACATGGAAACTATTTTGCTAGTCTACTCCATGTTGTCTGATGATACGGCTTTGTGTCTGAAACTTACAATTTATATAACCTGGGGGAAGCTTGAACCTCTTTCTCATCTGTAAAATGAACACAGTATGTATCTCAAACATGAGCAAATGTCCACCAATCCCAATTTTAAGAAGTATTGGCATGTGCTTTGAAAAATGCAATGTGTTAAAGGAAATGGAGGCTCATGACCCTGAAATGGAAAACCTCCCTGTCTTGAGGGTCTGAAACAAATTCACATGTGTGAATGTCACTATCAAGAATGAACGTAGTGTTTGTGAGGAAAGGTAGTGGACTCCAACTCACTGCACTGTGGGGCTGAGAGGACAAAGTACACAGTTCACCTCCATGTGGGCAGATGAATTTCCCCTCTACTTCTGTTATCCACAGTCCTGATTCTTACTGACCATCTGACAGGTAACTAATATCATATTAGGAGGATTAAAACAGAAATGATAGATTGATGTTACCAAAGAAAGGAACTGAAGACACAGCTCTTTTTGATGGGTCAGATGTTCAATGTACACTTCGGTACATTGAAATGCTAAAGTTGGGCCACTAATGTTTAGAAAAAAGTACTTAATAGTTTCTAAATGTAATAAAGTGTCACATTCTCAAATTTAGTTTACTGAAAATGATTATATATAGCAAATGACTTAGAAGGAAATTCAATAATGTTATAAACTATTTGGCCCAATATTTGTAAATAATACACTCATGCACACACACACACACACACACACACACACACACACACGCGCGCGCACGTGTGAGGGTGGTATATCAACTAAGTTGGTAAAACTTTACTTACGATTTTTAAAATCGCATCTTTATTCTCCACTGTAAGTTTAAATAAATCATAAAATTAATGAGGAGGGAAGGAGGGCTGGAGGGAGGGAGAGAGAATATGAGTGGAGGGGGAGAGGGAATATGAATGGAGGGAGAGAGAGAATATGAATGGAGGGAGAGAATATGAATGGAGGGAGAGAGAGAATATGAATGTCTTTGTAGCTAACAAAAAGCCTGTATCCAAATAATTTTAAAGGGTTTAGAGAATGCACTTCTGTGGAGGCAGATTAAAAAGAAATTATTTGTAGAAAAGAAAACCAAAAGAGAACTGGAGTTCATTTCACACTCTATTGCTAGAATAGGGGTATACCCACATCAATCCACCACTTGGTTGTGTGTGTGTGTGTGTGTGTGTGTGTGTGTGTGTGTATGTGCTGCCAAGGATTGAATCCAAGACCATGCACATCCTATGCAAGTGCTGTACTACTGACACACTCCCAGCTCTTGACCTAGATCTTGGGTAGCTTTGCAGTACTAATGAACAAAAACTTCTAATAACTACTGACTGAAACAGTGAACTTTTGCTCAAAGCAGTCAACTTCCTCATGGAGAATATTGAAAAAGACTGAGAAAGAGATGAAAAGCATGTTTGGCAGAATGCATGAGCTCTGGTGGGGAGGGGGAATGGGCGGGAACACGGGTCTAGATTTGTCTCCCTGAGTCAAGCAATACTCCACCGTCAGCACCAGCTACACCTCACCTGCCTGGAAATACTGTGCAGCAGAGGCAGCCATGTGCCTGTATATCCCAAATCTAATTGGCTATTGGCTCTCCCCTTGGAGAAATAACCCATGGCTGATGCCACAAGCTTACATCCTCTACAGGTTAGATGTTATAAGCCACAGTAAGACCCTGTCATATTTAACAGGGGGGAAAATTGTAATTCATGGATTAACATATCCAAACATGTGTCTATGCTAAAGTAACCTACCATAACTATTGGTGCTGCTTAAATACCTATATATCTAATTGCTTGTTCTTCATTAGTAGGATCGAAAGGTTATTCCTGGACAGACTGTCAGCCCATGAAAGGAAACAGCCAGAATTGACCAGAGTCCAAGTCAACAGCTCCAGAGAGAGTGGACTGTTTTACCTCTCATCCACCTGTGCCCCTTTTCTAAGCCTAGGGAACAACCTGTGGAAGAGGGGGCGTGGTAGAATGTAAGGGCTGCGATTGGGGTGAATGGTGAAACTACAGCAATGTAGTCTGGACACTCATTTGATCAACTTGATTGAACAAACAACCTGTCACCCCCCACTGGATGGTGGGGCTGTAGGTGTTTGGGCACAACAGCCTGCAGATAGGTTTTGCATGAAGGATGCTTGTACTCATGGATTATCACTTATAGCTAAAAATGAAAAAAAAAAAACTGAGAGAAAGATGCAGGACAGTTATGGCAGAATGCATGATCTGGGATGGGGTGGGGGGGGGAGGGAAAGGGAAATAAGCCTGAACTGAATTGGAAAAAATGTATGAAATGCACAAAGCATCAATAAAAATTAATTTAAAAAAAATAAAATAAATAAAAAAAAATAAAAATAAATTTATGTGAAAAAAAACTTCTAATAACTATTACATAATTAATTAATTTATTAATGGTATGCATTCAGGCTGATTAGCCACCAAGAACTTCAAATGACTAAGCCAGAGATTTGTTAGTTACTCATGGAACTAGGAATAGAAGTTTGTGTGGGAGATGGCATTTTGCAGGCTGACACAGGATCTCTCATCCCACACTATCATCCATGATGAATACCTCTTTACTCCCCTTGGCTCTGGGAGATATGAATATTTATTTGTCTTTTGAATCACCTGTAGCCAGCTACCATAAATCCATGAGTGCCTATATTGAGTTCTCCTTTGGACTTTTACTTTTTGAAAAAATAGATCCTATTACAAAATGCCAGGGTCCTTCCTAAATATATGAGCTAATTTAAATCCCACAATTTCCTATATCATAAACACTATTACCATTTTATGTATAGTCATTGGACACGACATACCTGATTATTATTAAGATTTAGAAACTAAACCTTAACTTCGGATATTTAACTACTCCGAGTATCTGCTGTTTCTAGCACAGCTCAACAGTGTAGTAAAACATTGAGAATGTGGGCTGTGAATCTGGTGTGAGTAGATTCAAATTCTAGCTCTGGCCCTTCAAACGTGTGACCAAATCACTTAATCTTGCTGTGCCTTAGTCTTATCTATAAATTATGGATAACAGTAACACATGCACTGGATAATTGTTATTGAAATTGTATTCAACTAATATTTGTAAAATACTTTGAGTCAGTCCCTGGCAAATAGTGATAAGCTATATTAATTCTGTTAGATAAAATATTAAAAATAATATATTTCACCTCCTGTGTTTTTCCTCTTTAGTTATGTGTGTGTGTGTGTGTGTGTGTGTGTGTGTGTGGTGTATCATTTGTGTGAAGGTGCATATGCCTCCATACACATGCAGAAATTAGACGTAGACCTCTTTGTCACTCTCTGCCTTATTCCTTTGAGACAGGCTTTCTCACGGAGCCTGGAGATAGGCTGGTGGCCAGCACTGCCTAGTATTCCTCCTGCCTCGCTCCCCTGTACCACAGTCCTGGGGTTACCGGTGCATGGACAACCACACCCAACTTTTTCACATGGATTCTGGAATTTGAACTCAGATCCTCATACTTGCACAATAAATACTCTTACCCATGAGCAATATCTCCAGCCCCCTTTCCTTCAATTTAACTTAAAATTTCATTTTGTGCGTGAGCCATATAATGGAATTTTTGCAAAGCAGCAGCCATTTGTTACTATCCCATCTCCCAGGAAAGAACTTGATTGGCAGACATCTAACTAACTGGTTCCTTTTAAGATGATAAAGGTTTGTTAGGGGATATGTAGGTAGACAGAAAAGGTATCTACAAGCCCTCGAGCCTACCTGAACATATGTAAGTGTACCATGTGTGCCTTCAGAGGCCTTCAGAGGCCAGATAAGGATGTCAAGATCTGCTGGAATTGGAGTTACATATGGCTGCTGGACTTCATGTGGTCGCTGGAAAGCCAACCCTGGTCCTTTGCAAGAGAAGCCAGGGCTCTTAACTGCTGAGCCATCTCCCAAGCCCCATATCAATACCCCTTAAATACCCATTTTCTTGCTTTTTCTGTTCATAACTGCTAGGATTAATATTTTTTTGGTCTTTTTGAGACAGGGTCTCCCTTACTCCCAGCTGTCCTGGAACTTGTTTTGTAGACCAGGCTGGCATTGAACTCACAGAGATCCACCTGCCTCTGCCTCCCAAGCTCTGGGATTAAAGGCTCGCGCCATCATGGCCAGCCTACTTTTTTTATTAATATTTTTATTTTTTCAAAACCAATTTTTATTGAAGCTTTGTGCATTTCATACATTTCCCAATCAAATGTAGATCCATTCCCCCTTCCTTGCCCCCCCACCCCTCCAGAGCTCATGTATTCTACCAAACATGTTTTTCATCTTTTTCTCAGTCTCTTTTAAAATTTTCAATGCAGAAGTTTACTGTTTCAGGCAGAAGTTCACCATTTCAGTCAGTTCTTTGACCCAGTCTTTTTTGTTATTGTTGTTGTTGTTGTTGCTCCTTCCAATTTGCATCACTCCAAAATATGCATATATGCATGCCACACATATACCAAGATTATGACATCATAGGTTTTAGAATATTCAGCTTATGAATTTTTAATTTTTTTTCTTTATTAGGCCAAAAGATGTCATGTTTTCCTTAAGCAAGTGTTTGAAGGCTCCTCCTTGGCAAGACCAAACAACCATCAGTCCTGCCCTTGATTTTAATTAATTCTTTGAGAATGTTTCACATGCATATCATAGTCACTCCTACTCCTCACCGCCCCCAACTTCTCTCAGATCTACCCCACTCTCTTCCAACTTTGTGTCTTTTGTTTTAATCTTTTTTTTTTATGACCCACTGAGTCCAGTTTGTATGCCCATACTCATGGATGTGGGGTCCTCCCCTGGAATACAGTCAACCTACCAGGACCTACACTCTTAAAACCAACTCCTCACTGACTGAAACAGTGAACTTCTGCTCAAAACAGTCAACTTCCCCATGGAGAATATTGACAAACACTGAGAAAGAGATGAATAGCATGTTTGGCAGAATGCATGAGCTCTGGAGGGTTGGGGGGATGGGGGGACACGGGTCTAAATTTGATAAAAAATATATGTATAAATAAATAAATTAAAAAAAAAAACCGACTCTTCTCCTCCAGTAGCCATCAGCAGTTAGTAGCTCCTCGGCTAGATGTACTTTTTGCAGATGTGGCACCAATGGTCAGAAAAGACACTAGTTCACAAATGTTATTAAAGATCAGGACTACCTTCTAGTCTGTTTTTTAAGATTGGGTCATTATCAATAAATTAATGCAATGGTGAAAGAACATGGAATCCATGCTCATCAGAGTGTCTGATTGTCCTACAGACTACATTTGTTATAATTTTCTATTTACATAGGTAGTTCAACATGTGATTTCATTGTATTCCATGTTAGAATTTTATCTGTCTTGTGTAGAATTTTATCTGTCTTGTGTAGTGACGGTGACATATTTCGTGCCTTGCAATTGGGGGTTTCAGTTCAGTCACTCAGTTGGTGCTCTACTAAGAGCTGTCTCTGTTCTCCCAAGACCAACAGTAACTGGGCTAGCCTAAGGTAGCAAAAGGCTCAGGGACTAGAGATTCCGTAGTAGACATGATCGAGAAGATGAAAGCACCAGACCCCTCAGGCATATGCACCACTAAGTGGAGCTAAAAGATTTTCACAACAGGGACATGGAAAGCAGCCAACATGGTCATAGGAAACCCCGATGGGAGTCTCTTAGTGGGTTTGGCTACTGTAACAAAATGGCACACACCAGGAGGCTTACAACCATTAGAAATTTACGTATTACATTTCTGGAGGCTGGAACTTATAAGACCAAGGATCCACAGTTCCGTGAGAGCTGGGGTGTTAGAGGCAGCAGTCAGCTGACTGGGATCTTTCTGTTCTACCCAGATAGCAGCTGTGTGTAGAGAAGGAGAAACTCTTCACTTGCTAAGGCTTGCCAGCTTTTGTATTCCTTCGTTTGACAGTAGTGACCAGTGGCATAGGTAGGTAGGAGCAGCAGCAGGTCAGGCCCTCTGGTATTACAGTTTTCATGCAGGCTTTGGGCACTGAGACCTTTATCTCTATAACTATTTCAGTTTTTCTGTCAGTCCAGAAGTTCAGGTTTCTTTAGCTCTTGGGAGCAACTGGCATTGTAGCTTCTGGGCAGGTTCAGATACTGCGATCCTTAGCCCTTAATGTTCGGTCAGCTCCTGGGACTGTGGTATCTGAGATCCTAGCCTCTATAGGACTAACAACCTTCTTGAACTCTTCTTGGGACCAGGGCCTTGGGTTTCTCTTCTTGGATTCTAGACAAACTTCTCTCTTCTTTCAGCCTCAGACCTCAGTTGTCTGCACTTGTGTGCTTCCCCTTGTTCCTGCCCTGACTACACTCTTGAAATGTTAAGCTGCCCCTTCCTCAGTTGTCAGAAAACAAGCTGCCTTGCCACTTCTGCAACTTTGCTTGAGAGAAGCCTTGAATTGGGCTCAGTGTGGCAACACCGGAGGACCTGGGTCTGGTGCCATATACTTCTAAATCCCAGCACTTGGCAGAGTTCAAGGGCAGTCTGGTCTACACAGTGAATTCTAGGCCAGAAAGAGCTACAATAGTGAGATCCTGTCTCAGAAAACAGAACAAAGAAAGAAGAATAGGCAAGCCAGCAGTAGAACACTTATTTAACATTTGCAAGGCCCTGGGTTCAACCTCAGCTCTGCCAAATAGTTTAGAAATGGAATAGAAAAGTCTGTCTCACTTTGATTTGCTGTATCTCCGTTTTAAACATTTTAATTCAGCAAAGCCCAAATGCTGAGTTCCTGTTTTAAAAAAAAAAAAAATGGAGATAGTTGGGGAGGATAAAATCCATATGTTTCTGATTCATTTACACAAAACTCATTGAAATTCAGCTCAGTGTAGGGCGATTGAATGTCATATAGGCAATGCACAGCATAATAATCATTTTAAGCCATTTTTGACGCTCCAGGAAGTCTCTAAGAATAAACAATACGAAGGCCCAAAGGCCTAATGGAGCAGTCTGAAAGGGAAAGCCAAGAATATCTGAATGAGAGGCTCCGTTTCCAAATTCAACAGTCTGTGTGGAGAATCCAAGGATATGTTATGATGTTCAGGAGGCAAGGAAACAGCAGTCGGGGCATGATAATGAGAGAGGCAGAGTTCCCTCACCAGCAAGCAGAATGGAAAAGCTACACCAAATCCATGTGGAGGAGGGAGCAGGGCTCGGTGCAAAGTAAGTGGAGGAGGACTGAAGAAAGAAAGAAAAAAGAACTGCAGAGAAAGAAGGGCCAGGAGATCAAACAGAAACAAATCCCATATTTAAAGAACAATGTTTTATGACTATGGTGCTAATGGGGTCTGGTTGGTCCTTATTTCAGTGCTTCATTGTATTTTTGTGCATCCATTTATTGAATGGACACTCTCCAAAACTCCAGGGATGGGGGGAAGATGACAGGGACTGTCTTTGCTATACAGCTTCCATGGTGGTTGGAAAGAAAGGCAAGAAACAAATGAAAAGGAAGAATGGAGGGCACGGTGAAATTCTGATTTGAACCACTGTAAAGGTGATGTACTGGTATTGAGGTGGTATTGGCTTGAGGTGGCCTTCATGAGGCCACATGAAAGAAGTGGTTAGATATCTATATTTTGGCATCATCAATAAGTTGGAAATCTAGAGATGAAAATTGTGAATAATAATAGCTAATATATATTGAATGCTTCAGTATGCCAGGGACTATTTTGAGAGCTTGATGAAGATCATCATCTCATTTATCCTTGCAATGCCCCATGAACTGGGAACAATTATATCTTGAGTTTACAAATAAGAAAACAAGAGGTTAAAAAATTCTTCTCTCTAAAACTGACTGGGCTTGGAACAAAGATTACAGACAGTAACATGAGGGCTCCGGCCCTAGTGAGCATTGAAATCCCAGTCTCCATCTTTGGAGAGAAAAAACAACTTTGAGTGTTTTACTTCCAACAGCTAATCTTCATTAAGAATAAACTCACATTTTAAAAAAAGCTTCCGGGGGCTGGAGAAATGGCCTAGCAGTTAAGAGAGACGACCGCTCTTACAGAGGACCCGGGTTCGATCCCCAGCACCCACATGGCAGCCAAGAACCGTCTGAAACTCCAATTCCAGGAGAACTCCAGTTCCAGGGGAATCCGACACCCTCTTCTGACCTCCGTGGCATTGCACGACATGGGTGCACAAACTTGCATGCAGACAGTACATTCATACACATACGGAAATAAATAAAATTAATTAAAAAAAAAGCTTCCAAAATGAAATAAAAAGAAAATGAAAAAGGAGGAAGAAATGCTTTAAAACAAACTAAGCAACAAAAAATAATCCCAGTATCAGACACAAAGAAAGACTTTGTCTTCATTTGAGGTTTGCTGTGAAAGTTCGGGGTGTGCTTAATGAGGCTCTCCCCACAGTGCAGTGGCTGGCAGTACTCTTCTATGCATGCCCACAAAGTCGTTTGTCACTCCTGTGCACAGTTTCTCTCTCCATATTGATTTATCTGTCCTAAAACAGAGCCACCAACTGGGAACACAATGTCCGAATACCCTATGGGGGACATTCTCATTCAAAGTACCAAATCCAGGCTCACACATATACTTACTCTTCTATCTAAATATTTCATAATACTTCATTAACTTTATGGATTTTTGTTTTCCAAACTTGGATTTGGGGAAAGTTAAATTGTATTGCTTTATTTTCTTTTGACTCAAATTCAGAGTAATAATACTAATGTTGGAACCAAATGTGTGTGTGTGTGTGTGTGTGTGTGTGTGTGTGTGTTTCTTGGACTGTTGAACCAGACACATTCTATAGCTGTTCCCTGCTCTTCTCAGTTCTGAAGGGTAACTAGAGTCTGAAATCTGTATTTCCCAAAGTCTTCTATCAGCTGGTTTCCTATGAGGCTTCAACAGTAAGCCCTAAGATTATAGACAAGGAAAAGTGAAGTCCTTTCTTATCCTATTTTCTCTTTGAATCTGGGGCCATCATCCCAAATAGTTGTGTTCGCTCCATTACTCTATTCCACTGAACAGATGGATCGAGCTTCTGCTGTTCCCCAGTGACTCTTCCTTCTGGGTTCTGGTGAGCCCTCCCCCACCCCTCTGGTGAACCAATGGCAATGGCCTTCCTCATGTCTGAGTTGCCTTTCTGGCTTACTCATGATTTGCCAAGCATTTCCTCCTCATTATAACCAGCCACCCAGGCTAAACGTCTTCTTTTGTAAATGTGTGGCTTCAGTTTTCCTGGCTGGAGCATGACTAGGCCTGTGTGTGTGTGTGTGTGTGTGTGTGTGTGTGTGTGTGTGTGTGTGTGTGTGTGTGTTTAGGAGTGAATTAAAGTGACTTATTTCTACTTTAGTGACTGTAGTTTTCTGTAAACTGCTTGGAAATGGTTAACTATTAAACTAGAGCCAACTAGTTTACTCCAAGCTAAAAAGGTCATTAGAGTCACTGAGTAACTTAATGTACCCAGTGAGGTGTGATACTGAATTAAATGAATACTTTTGTAAGTGTTCAAAGATAGTTGTTGACTAAGTTATGTGATGGTCCTTAAACAATAAACACCATAGAATTATTTTTTTCAAAAACATGTTCCTTTCCTGCTTGGGGAACTTACTCATTTTCTTAAATAAAATGGGGTCGTCTACCCATCTGAATATCTTTCCATTGGTGAATAATCCCAGAGAAATCCCTTTCATTGTGGCTTCTCTTTCATGATGTCTGTCATCTGAATGGGAACGAGGCCCCCAAAGGTGTCACAGCTGGGATCGTGGACAATATATCATCCTCAAGCTAAAATCAGATGGGTGTGAAGGGGGTGTCCTGAGCCTAGACTTTTCTGGGAGGAATTTTGAACTTTAGTTTTATAGACATTGTTTCCTCTTAGGAATATTGATATTCTCACTTGAAAAAAATGCAGCAAGAGGAAGAGCTTTAGAGCATTCCTCTTCTCCCTTTAGAGCCGGTTCTGTTACTTGGTATTTCCCTCCCAGCTGAGGCTGTACTCTTGTTTTATTTGTCTCCATGCCTGGTTCACATTTTCACTTCCTTGTTTTGAATGTTGATTCCTTTAATTACTTTGTTATACATGTGCCAAGAAGAATATTTTTCAGTCTAACTCTCTGTGCCTGAAAAACACGAAGCAATTTCTCTAAATAACATCCCACTTGACATATTATTGGCTTGCTCCACTTTCCTTCAATCTGGGCCAATGTAGAAAAGCCTTTTCACCCAATGTAGACAGATCTTCACACCAGATTTCATCACATATGCATGCTCTACTATGCTTCAGGTGGTTGAAAGTCAAATGCTGATAATTCTGTTCCATAGAGTTGCCAAGCAAGTTATATGTATTCAAAAGAGATAACCTAAGAATGCTCAAAATATTTCAAAGTCAACAAATATTTACTGAATGTCTACCATGTGCCAGGGACTGTGCTACACAGTACAAGGGTTTAACAACTAATCTTGGAGTTATGTGAGCATTAAAGCTAAACAAATGATCTAAAGCACTTAGCATTGTTCCTGGCATGTGGTAACACTCAATAAAAGTGCTTATTGTTAATACTCTGGCATCCTTTATTTGAATCCTGTTTTCTACTCTAAGAACTCAAACTGGTATATATACATTTGCCTGTGATCTTGGTCTTGCCTTTATTTACTTTGCATCTTATCTATTTTAACCTAGCCACTAACCTATCAAATTTACCTGACAGCCACTACTATCACCTATTAATAGCAATCTTTTGTACTTTAATCTCCTGCCATGTTCTGATTGTGTACACACACCCCAAATGTCAAAATCTTAATACCCAAGGTGATGGTATTAGGGAGTAGGGCCTTTGGTAGGTGCTTAGGCCACAAGGACTGAGCTCTGGTGGTTGACATTAGTGACCTCATGAGGGAGACCCCACAGAGCTATCTCTTCGTTTTGCCATGCAAACTTACAGCAAGAAGATAGCTAGCTATGGGAACATGTCCCCTCACCATACACTTGTTTGGCCAGTGCCTTTATCTGGGACTTGACAGCCTCCAGCTACGAGAAGTAAATTTCTGATATTTCTATGCTACCTAGACTATGGTGTTTTATTATAGCAGACTAAACTCAAGGAATTCCAACTACTGCTTTCTATCTCTCCCCATTTTTGACTCCTTGTAATACCAGCTGGTCTGGATTTTTCTATACAGACCAGACTGTTCTGACTCTCACAGAGATCTACCTGCTTCTGCTTGAAAGGGCTGGAATTAAAAGCATGTACCGCCATGCCTGGTTCTTTATCCCTTATTTTAATCATGATGACAGTTTACATGTAGCCTAACTTTAACTGTAGCCTCACACTATGCTAATGATTGCAGATATCTTAAGTGCTTATTCACATTTCCCTCCGCCTGGGGCCTGAAAGTTCCTTATCTGTCTTAATTCCAGGTAACCATGATGCTGTTCTGGACTTCTGCTTCTATAGCCTTTCAAGGTCCAGCCCTATAAGATTTAGTGAAAAGAGCTAGAGAGTTCTGTAACTGGGGACAGAGAGCAGGTTAAAAGAGATGAGTTCCCAATGTGGTTTTCCTGCTTGTTTTTCTTGGACACTGAGAAAAGGAATTTAAAGACAAATAAAATAGTAGTGGATATGGTGGTAAACTCCTTAATCATCACGATATTCAAGAGATGGAGGCCAAAAGATTGCTGCTTCAAATCCAGCCCAGCCTATATAGTGAGACCCTCACCCCAAATCTATTAATTAGAATAAAAAATGAATAGATTGATAAAAAAAAAAGTCACTGGTTTGGCGAGAAAGCAGATAGAAAGATGCAACACCCTCAAGGTCTACTGTGAAGATAAACAGTTTTAAGAAGAAAATTTGGGGGGCTGGAAAGATGGCTCAGCAGTTAAGAGGACTGGCTGCTCTTGCAAAAGACTTAGGTTCAAGTCCCACTACCCATGTGGTGGCTAACAACCATCCACGACTCCAGTTCCAAGGGGGATCTGGAACACCTTCTTCTGACCTCTGCAGGCATTTCATGACAGGGTGCACTTACACACATGCAGGCAATACACTCATACACATAAAATAAGAATAATAAATAAAATATTTTTTATTTTTTAATTTTTTTCAAAGCCAATTTTTATTGAAGCTTTGTGCATTTCATACAAAATTTCCAAATCAAATCTAGACCCGTGCCCCCCTCCCTGCTTCCCACCCCACCAGAGCTCATGCATTTTGCCAAACATGTTTTTCATCTTTTTCTCAGTCTCTCTCAAAATTCTTGATGCAGAAGTTTACTGCTTTGAGCAGAAGTTCACCATTTCAGTCAGTTTTTTGACCCAATCTTTTTGTTGTTGTTGTTGTTATTATTCTTTCCAATATTTATCACTTCAAAATATGCATATATGCATGCCACACATATCATAGGTTTTAGCATCTTCAGCTTATGATATTAAAATATTTTTAAAAAGAAGAAAATTTATTATTAGAAACTTGAAAGGGGGCAGCAAGATGGCTCAGCAGAATGCGGTGCTTGTGGAAGAGAGAACCGACTTCTGAGTTGTCCTTGACATGCCATGGCATGTGCAGACTTTCATGTGTGCACGTATGCAAACACATATGAACTACAAATAAATAAGTTGAAAGACCATATGCAAAATCAAATATCAAGGGATGCTCTCTGGGCATGGGAGCCATGGGTAGGGACCCTGTGAAAGAGCAGTTAGCCTATACAGAAGTCGAACTCCTCTTTTCATGGCCATAGGCTGTAGGCTAGGCTGCTTCTCAGCTTGCAAATTCCTCTTCTCTCTGAGGACTGAGGAGCCGTAACACTCTAGGTGCTCCACTTTCCTCTCACTGCTCCCCTTGATTACCATACAGTGCGCTCTGAAGCCATAACCAAGTAAACCCTGAACTAATGGCATTGTCACCAGAAGCAGGGAAGCCTGCTGGGGTAACTCCCTCCCTCTCTCCCTCCTTCCCTCTCTTTTTCTCTCTCTGTCTGTCCTTCCCTTGTTTCTTTTTTTTCTTTCCTCTCTTTTTCCAGAAGTGGTTAGATGATATGGAGGTTGAAGCCACTGAGCTTCCTTATTGAGACACTTGGTACCCACCTCACATAGGGGATGCTTACCTTCCCTCCTTTATTTTGGGTCATCTATCCTCAGTACCTTGGCTCCCAAAGCAAGTGGGGGAGAGGTGACCACGAAGAGACTTTATAGCTGAAACAAGATGGAGGACATCCTGTTCATTAGAATTCTTTAAGAAGGAGAGCTGCCATCTCAGAAAGACTTTTAATTTTTTTTTTATTTATTTCTGTATGTGTATGAATGTATTGTCTGCTTGCAAGTTTGTGCACCCGTGACGTGCATCAGAAAGACTTTTAATGGTAGGGCAGCCAGGGGTTTAGCCAGCTGTAGTGTAGTGGAACTGTTCTCTTTGCACAAAGTTATTCTTTATAACTTGGGAAGCATGGCTTTAGAGTCAGCCTACCAAGTTCGAAGCTAGCATTCAGCAGCTCTGGTGACCTTGGCTAAAGTATTTGACCATTTATACTTGTTTTCCTCTCCTGGGATCATAAAAGTATTACAGAATTATGAAAATGAAATGAGTATACATGTAAAGCCAATAGGGCGTAATAGTAATAACATCTGTCTTCCTTTTTAAGGCAGGGTCTCACTATGTATCCCTGCTTATGCCTAGAACTCACAGACATCCACCTGCCTCTGTTTTCCAAGTGTTGGGATTAAAGGCGATTTATGTCTTACTTAAACAAGTCTTCCTTCCTCACAGATTTCAGTGACAGTGATGCTTCTTCAGGAAAACCTCATCTTGTGGTCTAAATCCCTTACCACAAATGTGCTGTCAGTTCTGCAATCCTGTGTTTACCAGACTGTGGTGGTTCCAATGAAAATGTTCCCCATAGGCTCCAAGTATTTGGACATTCTTGTCCCCAGTTGGTGGCACTATTTGGGGAGGTTTTAGGAAGTGTGGCCATGCTTGGAGGAAGCACATCACTGGGAGCAGGGTTAGAGAGTTCTTAAGCCTTGCCAGATATCAAGAACTATAGTGGAAATGTTGAAATAGACTTGGTGGCGGGGCTGGAGAGATGGCCTAGCGGTTAAGAGCGCCGACCGCTCTTACAGAGGACCCGGGTTCGATTCCCAGCACCCACATGGCGGCTGAAAGCCGTCTGAAACTCCAATTCCAGGAGAACTCCAGTTCCAGGGGAATCTGAGACCCTCTTCTGACCTCCGCGGCGTTGCACGACACGGGTGCACAGACTTGCATGCAGACAGTACATCATCACTACAGAAATAATAAAAAAAAAAAAAAAAAAAAAAAAAAAAAAAAGAAATAGACTTGGTGGCAAAGTAGACTTGGTTGCTAAAGGACCTTACAGTGTTAGGATACAGAAGAAGGGCAGTCTGGAGCCTTCCTCTCTGCCCTCTGTAGTCACCCAGGACAGAAGTCTTTTGTCTCTCCAGAAAGTCAAATTCCTGTGGCCTTGGTGATTGCCTGTTACCTGTAAACCACTTATGTTACCACTTATGTGTTACATGTTCTTTGCTTGCATTTGTCCCAGGGGTATTAAGGGTGAAGCTGCTGACTCCTCTGTGGATCGATCTCTGGGTCTAGCCACACTAGTGGGTTAGCCTACTAGCGTGAAATAACCTCCCTCTCCTCACCTAACTCAGGCTTTGATCTCATGATTTCTGCAAAGTTCCTCCCTCTCTGCTTCCTGTGCCCGCTCGAAGATGTGGTCCTTCAGCTTTCTGCTCCAACAACCTCTGCTGCCATGCGTCCTCAGCCCTCGTGGAGTCTAAGCCTCTGAACCATAAGCTCAAGTAAACTCTTCTTTCTATAAGTTGCCTTGGTCACTGTATTTTATCACAGCAACAGAAAAGGAACTAATACATAAGCTGAGCCAGAGAGTGGGCTTTTGTTGTGATGAACCTGGCCATGTGGGTTTGGGGAGGAATGTGGAAGATTTTGGAAGTTTTGACTACAGAAGCAGTTGAATGCTATAAACAGAGGTTAAAGGGCTGTTCTAGTAGGAGCCTAGAAGAAGTAGTGTGGAGAACAAAGTAGTTCCTGAGGGAAATAGGACTTGAACATCAACTGGGATGTTTTGGTGAAGCATCTGGCTACCGTTTCCCAATAGCTTAAGAGCTTGCCTGAGACCAAGTTGAAAAGTAATGTATTCATTTCTTTGGTAGAGGAAACTTCAAGATGGCCTAATGTTGAATTAGTGGCATGGTTATTAATGGCAAATATGGAGCTCTATAATGGAAGAGAGCAAGTAGGGCAGAAAGAATGTAGACTGTACAGTTTGAGTTGAAAAGGCACGAGGAAGATTAATGTTGGAACCAAGGCATGTGATTATATTGTCTTGGATAAGGAGATTTGAACCATTAAGGAGAGGCCTTGAGATACACTTAAAAAAAGGAAAGAATACCTCAGGGCAAAACTACATCCAATTAGCCTCCAATTTGTGAAAGGAGAATGCTGGAAAAGGAGTTCTCTGTTCCTAGAAAACCACAGCATTGAAAAGCTGCTAATGTGGATGAAGCAGGCTAGGTCCATACCAGCCTGGCAGCCGAATTCGGCAGTGGCATTCACATGGTGCTAGCTTTAGAGGAATGAAAGATGCAAGAGTGCAGGGGTCATCTGTCTTCCTCCAAAGTTTCAGAGGGCCATCAAGGCCAGGCAACAGAGACATCCCTGCACAAAGAAGGTCTTGACAGGCCATTGGAAGAAGCTGTGAAGGTGAAGCCTAGTTGGCAGTTAAGATCCCAAGACATTTGAGATGCCAGAACCATAAGATACCTCCCAAAGAGACAAGGCACTACTGGTACCAGGCCAATGGAGAGACGTGTGTTATATGCAGGAAGCTCGAGGGGCTGAGCTATCTAAGCCATTTGGAAATAGCATCCCAGAAATTTGACATGGAGTTAATGGATTTGGTGTTTGCCCTGACGGCTTTCAGTCTTGTTGTGGTTTGGTATTTCTCTACTATGCCCCTATTCTTCACTTATGAAATCAGAATATGTATTCAGTTCCATTGCATGTTGACTCCAGTGTAATTTGATTATTTTCAGAGGGCCTAGAGTTAAAAGATTGCTTTGAGTCACAGAAAAGACTTTAACTTTGGACTTTCAAATAGTATTGAGACTGGTAATGGGGACTTTTGAAGGTGGACTAAATGCATTTTGAATTTTATATAGTCATGAGCCTATGGGGGCCAAGGAATGGAATGTGGCGATTTGAATGGAGTCCCATAGGCTCCAAATATTTGTACATTCTGTCCCAGTTGGTGTCATTGTTTTGGGGGGTTTTAGGAGGTGCAGCTAGAGAAAGCACATCACCTGGGGGGAGGGTTGCTTAAAAAGTTCTTAAGCCTTGCCAGTTTCTCTCTCTCTCTCTCTCTCTCTCTCTCTCACTCACTCACTCTCTCCTTTATGTGCCTACTAGAAGAAGATATGCTCCTTGGCTTCTGCTCTGGCCTTCTCTGCTGCCCCACCTCCCTCACATTATGGACTCTAACCCTCTGATATATAAGTACAAATAAACTCTTAAAATAAAATATTTTAAATATTTTATTAAAAATAAAGTATTTTATTTACTATTTTTATTTTATGTATATGAGTGTATTACCTGAATATATTAAATGTACCCATGTCATGCAGTGCTTGCAAAGGTCAGAAAAGGGGCTTGGATTCCCTGGGACTGGAGGTATAGACAGCTGTTAGTCACCATGTGGGTGCTGGGAATTGAACCCGGAACCTCTGCAAGAGCAGATAATGCTCTTAACCACTGATCCATCTCTCCAGCACCCAATTCTTCTTCTTATAAGGTGGCTTGCTCACGGTGTTTTATTACAGCAACAGAAAAGTAAAAAATACACTGGTGTGATCATTTGATGATATCTTCCCTTTCATATTGCATACCCAATCCTACAGGATCCTGTGCATAGTATGTAGGTTGTCAATAATATTTTTGCCAAATGCACAAATGATCCATACAGAAAAACTGAAAATGACTAAATTGGTATGTGTTATTGAATTAAATAAAAACATACTGAAAACTGACTTTGTACCAGACACTGTACTAAGAACTGGTCAAGCAGAGATGGAAAAGAAGTTCCATCTCTGGAAAAGTCTCCAGTAAGAGGTTGATCGCTGTGTACCAGACAAATGATGGTAGACTGAGAAGCCAGCTCCCAAAGCCCTCTCTATTGTTTTTCTTAGAAGGCATAAATGTCTTTATACAAATAAAATCCTTAATACCTCCTCAGATTTCCTGGAGATCCAATTTCTTCCAGCTTTCCCTTGCCTATTATGCTTAGAGGCTGCTCTTCAGAAAGTGCTGAATGAAGGGCCCACTAGAGAACCCCAGAACCGTGTTGTCTTAGACACAGATGAATCCTGCCTCGGCCTGCACATCAAGGACAGTGTATCTGTGTGCCACACTTTCCATGCCAGGAAGCACCAAACAAATGGCCCGCCATGAGGCGACAGGCTCCACAGACCAGGTGCCAGCCTCCTCTCTTTTGTCTCAGGGAAGTGCTGGGACAGTATGGCCACAGAGACCAGTCTGGCACCTGATCGGAATGAGGGGGAGCTCCTCTCGGCAGCAAGCCTACCTATCAAGTGCCTCTGGGATTAGGAGTACCCATCGCCAGCTTCTCCCTCTGGAAGAACTGATGGGTGGGCATCCTGCCAAGAGGCAAAGCTCAAAGCCCTTCTGCGCATGTGCCTCTCAAGCCGCCAACTGTCTTCGTAACATTTTGGCTAAATCCCAACTCTCCCAGCAGTGTTTCCAAGCCCTACGCATCTATAACTTGGCTGGATTGAGCAGACCCACATCAAATACTATTAATTTTCCTTCCTGCATATGAGGCAGACTCTGAAGCGCTCGTGGTTGGGTCTGTGTGTTTCCTTTTCCCTAACTGCCCATCTCTCTCTCTCTTCTACCAACAATTTTGATGGTACAAGGCTGTTTTTGTTCGATTGAAACAAAGCCCCTGTTCTGGATGGCTGCATTTCTCCCAGGACATTGGCTGGGCATTCACATGCTTTCTGTATTTGGTAAGTGACAACATTTGCAAAAGCTGATCGCCACAGCAGGCGGAACAGAGACAAGACTAGTGAAAACATGTGTCGGCAACGTATGCTGTAGGCTTTTCTTCTGTGCTTCAGGACTGACACTTCCTACAGGAAGACGTAATTATTTTCCAAGTGCATAGATTACACTGGGATGAAAAGGAGACGAGAGGGTGCCGCTTTATATTTGAAAGAAGAAATGCATTTAAGTCCCTGCTCTCCTTACAGATTGTGTGACCCACACAAAATCATCAAGCCTCTCAATTTCATCTGCCACAAGAGGACAAAAGCTCAGCTCCGGTTTGTTTTGAGAGCTAAATTACAAACGGCATGTGGAAAGCACCTGCTATGGTCTTGGAAAGGCTGCTCTCCTCTCTTTCCAGAGATGGTTTGCCAGGATAGGTGGTGGTATGTAGCCTTGATGATTCTCTTGATTGCATCATCTTTCACCAGTGGCAGGCATGGTGACTCTGGGCAGCCTAAGATAGCTCTGGAATCACTTAAAACCCAAGAACAAACTTCATGTATTTTCATATAGCTACAAAAAAAAAAAAAAAAAAAAGAATCTGAAAGTGGATCTTAGGGAACCCGAATCAAATGGAACTCAAATTCCTGCATTTCAAGGACTTTTTGCCTTGGTCATGGGTGGATGTTCAAAGGAATTGGGCAATGCACTCTGCGATGGAATTGGCAAGGACTTCTGCTATAAGTTCAGAAGTCCAGCAAAGCACAACCACCATTGATTCTACTCTGAGGTTAGCTGGAAGATTTTTTTCAAATGACAAAAAATTGCTCTCTCTTTTGAAGTAGACTCATAAGATGGTACATATGGACACATGTTGAACAAATAAATAATAGCTTCGATTTATTGGGGACTTTGTTTTGAGACACTTTGTTCTTGGGATTGGGCTTAGCAGATAACGTTAATGTAATTCGTAGCTGTTTTAGGAGATACCCTCAGCCTTATTTTACAACTGAAAGTTAGACAATTTATATTCTTTTTTTTTTTTTTTTTTTTTTGTCTTTTTGAGACAGGGTCTCACTTTAGTCCCGGCTGGCCTGGAGCTTGATATGTAGACCAGGCTGGCCTTAAACTCACAGAGATCTGCCTGCCTCTGCCTCCTGAGTGCTAGGATTAAATGTCCAGCAATAAGTTATATTCTTATGCAATCTCATGAAGATGAGCAGTGGATATGAGACTTGGCCACAAGTTGGCATGCCTTTAGAATCCAACATTTAATTTTTTTATACCAAGCAAATAAACTGAGCTTAGGAGAACTTTGTCAGTATCTCTTCCCTACACATTCAACCCTGCCTCTCTGCCAGTACAGAAGCCATCCTTTAGCCTTGTTTCTATGACTTGCTACCAGCATCACCACCACCACCCTGCCACCCCACCTCTACTTCCCAAAGTTCAATGCTTGTTTGATTCCTCTGTGAACTTTCCCCTCCTGTCTCCAACATTGAGTTCCAAGTTGCCTGGCCAGGGAGCCACCCCAGGACAGTGAAGGCAGAAACTGCAGTCTTGCTGTCAGTGACCACATTGCCAATGTCTTTCCTTTCTGCTTCACTCACCTGCTTCTATATCCCCACCACTGGGGGCTGGAGAGATGGCTCCGCAGTTAAGAGCACTGGCTGCTCTTGCAGAGAACCAGTGTTCGAATCCCAGCACCCACATGGCTGCTAGACTACCAACTGTCTGCAACTTCAGTTCCAGAGGATCTGACACCCTCTTCTGTCCTCCATGGGCATTGTACAACACAGGTGCACTTACATGCATGCAAGCAATATATTCATACACATAAATTAAAATATAAATAAAATATTTTTTAAAAAGAGCACTGACTGCTCTTATAGAGGACCTGGGTTTGATTCTCAGCACCCACATGGCAGCTAAAAACCATCTGTACTCCAGTCCCAGGGGATCTGAGACACTCTTCTGCACTACATGGGTACATTTATATTCATGCAGGCAGTATACTCAGATACCAAATATTAAGTCACAATAAATAAAATATGTTTCAAAATTCTCACCACTGCATTTGGGCTTCTTGTTGAGATGATGCATCATCGTAGCCTCTGTTCCATTTGTGGCCTTTCTTGCTCATGCACCCTCCAGGTATTTCCTTCTGCCCTTGCCTGACTGTCCCTGCCACCCTTCCATTCCTTGTGCCTGGGTGCCCACCCCAATGAACTGGCTCAATTCCAGGTTCCCGATCCACTAGGTTACCCCATAATTCTGCCATTAACCAGGGCCATCCCATGTGTCTTGAACATAGCAGACCATGTCTGGTCTGACTCTCATGGAGTCATCTGAGGCTCAGAGAGCTTCCTGATACTGTAAGGGATTAGACACACAGAGCGGAAGCCTGTTTCCGCGTCTCCCCATCATTTTGTCCCCCGTTCCCTCCTCTGTCTGTGCTTTCCCTTGCTCTATTTCCCCTTCACCCACACCTTTTAAATTTAAGTTTTAACATCTGTTCTCTCTTAGCCCATTATTTCTGTGGCATTTCGTATTATGGTGAATTTCCATTTCCACTTAGGATCATTTTTCTTACTTAAAAAAACACATTTTGATCCCGCTTTTAAATTTTTTATATAACTTTAAAATATTGATGTGATTCTTTCTAGCACCTTTCTTGACTTCTCTTTTCTGCTTCCTGAGCAGCTAAAACTATTTTATGCCCCTATGTCGTTTCAACCATTCTATTATTCATGCACTATAATATCAGCTCTCTAATCTCACAATCCATTTTGGCTTATTATTTGTGAAACCAGTACTTTTGTCTTTTTTTTTTTTTTTTTTTTTTCGTCTTTTTAAGACAGGGTCTCCCTATAGCTCCAGATGTCCTGGAACTCACTATTGTAGACCAGGCTGGCCTTGAACTCACAAAGATCCGCCTGCCTCTGCCTCCCAAGTGCTAGGATTAAAGGCATGTGCCACCACGCCCGGCCGAAACCAGTACTTTTTAAAATGCAATGAAGGAAACTTGTGTTAAATTCCTGATTTTTGACTTTGAAGAAAAACATGCTCTATATTTTTCTTTTCTTTTCATACCTTTATTGACTCACTGGGGGTGGGGGAGGTGGGAAAGATAATAGAAAGGAAGAGGGCAAGAAAAGTGAAGCACCGCGCATGAAAGGGTCTCAGTATTTCTGAGGTATTTGGACTTTTTCTTCATAAGGCCACCTGCAAAGAGCACTGAGAGTCAGACTTCTTTCTTGGGCCTTCCACATCTGACACTGATTGACTAGTTAAGGTTCTTACTAGGCCGTTGGACACAAAGATTCAAGTCACCAAAGAGAAAGCAATCATAACAATGAAAAGGAGGACACTGAATGTTTAGGAAACACTTGTACTGTGCTGGCTAGGTATGGGCCTGAGACTGGCTTAGACTGGCTGCTTTTGCTCTCGTGAAGGCTATCTTCTCATTATATCCATATGAGGCAGATGAGAAAGCAGACACTCAGAATAATGAAAGCTCACTTGAAGTACTTGTCCAACCTGACACAACTAGCAAACAGAAGGAGATAGAATCCATGTTCAGAAGGCCTAGCTTTGGAGATGGTGCCTATAGGAATATTTGGTGGAGACTTTATCATAAAAAGTTTTCCCTACGTCAGAACTAAGATGAACCCAACGGGCTCAAGCCATGGAGGATCCAACCTTGGTATTGTCAAAGGTGAATTATCCCAGTCTCTTATATACTGTAAAATCTAGAAAAGTTTCAGATTTAGCCACTTAAAGTCACAACAACTTTTTGAGATTGTCTCTGGCAAGAGTTTCTAAATTTCTATGTTTTTAACTTTAGGGCTGGACAATCCTTGATTGTAGGGAGCTGGGCTTTTCACTCCCTGTAAGAGTTTGCCCAGCACTGTGGGCTCTGCCCATTGCATACCAATAACACCCCACCCCTGCCTCTCCTTTACCTTCTTCACAGAGTCCTAAGACCAAGACAATCAAGACTGACTCCAGACATTGGGGAACATCCCCTGAGGGACAGAATCATGCCGCAGCTGAGAATCACAATGTAAAACATTGCTCAAATCACAAGCACCTGGCTTGTCAACAGTCTCTATGGGATCATGTTTTTCATTTCCCTCTTTAATTCTTGCCCCAGACCTTAACCATGACTGCTATTGTCACTTGAGAGAAGGCTGCACAGCTCCCTGAGCCCCCTTCTATTGCTTTCAGAACTGCTTAGTGAAAATCATCATTTCTTAGGTGTCTGCATTCTTTCTTTAGGTATTTTTTTTGAACGACCTTTATATACATCATTTTTGCCCTCTCTTTAATTTTATTTTCCATCACTCTTATTTGGGCCAAATTATACCCTAGTCATTTCTGATAAGGCCTAACTGTACTGATAATTTTTTTCCCAAGGGAAAGAAAAGGCAGTTACTTTGACATGAAATTGACAGCATCATCAGCTTTTAAACTTTTCCAAATTGTGAGATGTCTGTCTCACACCTTGAGAGAGGCTTTCTTCTGCAGCTTCATTCTCATTGCAAACCTCTAAGGAGTTGGCAAGCTGATACATCTATCTTCATTTAAGTTTTCAGCAATTCCAAATGAATGTTACTGCAAATACCAGCTAATAATTAGTGAGCACTCACTATACTATAAGCACTCTAAGTGCTTTACAAATTTTGTCTTATTCAATCACCACATTTAACTTAACAAGCTTATCTAGAACTTCATTCTAAGAATCAAGTACAGTATTCACATACCTAAGCACCACAGGTGTTCTGAAAGCTTAAACAATTCCTAAAGTCAATAAAGACAGCATGAGAGCTCACACCCTGATCTTCAGCACATTCCATGCTTTCCTCCTCAATTTCTAAAGTTCGGATAACACTTTTTAATAGTATATATTTTCTCAGTGTAATTAACCATTGTATTTTAACTATATTTTAGTCAAATGGATTTCTTTTTAAATCTGTGGAAAGTCACAATAAATGACATTCCTATGAAGGAAATGCACTTTGAATTTCAATCACTCATGTTCACCAACATAATTTTGTAATATAATCTCCTTTAACATGGAAAGATTTTTTTTGCCATTTACTAGTAATTGTGCAATCAGGTCAGGTTTTATTGTTTTATTTTAAACAGTATGTATTGGTTCTTGAGTTTCAGAGGTCCAAAGTGCTTATGAATGACCTAAATTTTTCCCTTAGCTGAGTGTATTTATAAAACTTAAATATATATATTTAAGTTTTATAAATTTATATAAACTTTATATAACTTAAAGATAAATGTAAAATAAGACCTTATAAAGAGCAAAAATTAATATAAGAATATCTTATTACATCTAAGATTAATTTGACAAAGAGAATGTATATAAACCAAATCTTTTGTTGCTGTTGTTGTTATTTAATTTGTTTGAGATAGGGTCTCCCTGTAGCCCCAGCTGGGCTAGAACTCACTATGTAGACCAGGAAGGCCTCAGTCTCACAGAGATCTACCTGCCTCTGCCTCCTGAGTGTTAGGATCAAAGGTGCCATCACACCAGGCTAAATCTTGTTTTGACATATATTTCTATTTAACGAAATTGGGACACTATTCCTACAGTTAAAAGAAAAAGTTAGCCAGGTTGAAAATGTTTTGTAAGATAGAGCCCATGTTGACAGCCAGACATGGAGAACAGCCACTATCTGGGTTACAGAGCTTTGGAGGGTCCCAAATTCTCTGCAGATCTTTGGTAAAACTTGCTTGTGCTTGCAACTCTCTTTTCTCAAATTTGACATTGCTGTTCAAGTTCAGTTAAACGTAGAGCTTACCTGTGTGTGAAACTATATCTGTGTCTTAGCAGATACAGAGGCACAGCAAACAGATTTAGTTCTACAAGAATAGAGTTTCTCCTTAGGTCAAATTCATAAGAAGATTTATTTGTGCTACCTTCCACTGTGTTTCTTTTGGTTCAGGCATGCTTTGTGTAGTAGGACCCTTCTGATTCTTCATTCTGCTCTAAGTTTTGACATCTTTGACATTCACTCTCATACTTAATCGCAATGCTTTATAATCATCTGTCAGTTGTAATGCATTTTTTAGTATTTTATTCCAGAAGTAAGAGTATAAAGTCCACAGACCTTGGAATTAGAAAAAACAGATAAATTATTACTTTCTGTTTCTTTTATATCACAATAGTTTTAGTAGCAGTTGTTCATTGACTTCTGCCAGAGGACCCTGGGACAAAATATATCCAATAACTGTTTCAAAGGCATGAAGAGTTTTAATTTTTATACTTTTTAAATACTAAAGTGCTTGAGCTCTCTTTTTGTTCTTAACTGTGACAGAAAAATGTAGAGAAGGGATGAGTATATATCAGGAAGAGTTTTATTGTAGTTTGTAAAACACCAGTTTCTCTGTTTTAAAATAAGGCAGACATGTGAGATTAAATGCTCCTACTAATCCTCACCCTCCCCAGACCCTCGACCTTCTGTTCTCTAATTTGTTTATACTGATGCTCTTTCTCTTTGGCCTGGTATTTAGAATTTGCTACATCAAGGATACAATATGCTTTGACAGTGGATGCTATAAACCAAGTGTTTCTCTAAGTAATTATTCCAGTTTTCACACTTGAAATATAAAATCTATCTATTGTTTATATCAAATTTCCACCTTGTCTATTAAAAACTAAATGTCCAGCAATTTTTTCATCAGTTTTTCATGTATTTCTCTTAGCAACCCTAAGATTGAGGATTATATGCTTTCACCATGAAGGGATGGAGACGTAGATTAATCGAATGGCACAACCCACCAGGAGGTATAGCTTAGGTCTAGAGCTCCATTTTCCTGAGCCAAATGTTCTTGTTTTGTTTTGTTTTGTTTTGTTTGTTTTTTTACTTTGTCTTGCTGTCCAGGGTCTTTTTGAATACTAAGCACATTTCCAATTTAGATAGATAGCCATAGGGTCATGCATCTCAGATTACAATCGTCCCTTCAGCGCTTGTTCAAGATACAGATTTCTAAACCTAGAAAATCTAGATCTGTGGGTTCACTCATGGGCTTCATTCAATTTTTGTGCAAGTGCCAGCATTCTTAGAGAATCTTTCATTGATCCTCTAAGGGGTTGCTGGTCTATCAAGGGGAAACTCATTAGCTGTAGAGAAAGACATGGGAGCTACCTGTTGTCATCACCTTTGGATCTGCATGCCAGGAACAAGGAGGGGCAAAGTCTGTTTGAAGTAGAATCCATCTTGTGGTAAGAGAGTCTCTCCTTATGAACAGAATTCCTTCAACTGCAAATGATGAACAGTGTCTTGTAAACAGCTCTCTTGTTTACATTAATGGAAGAAATGAGCACTCAGTGAAACAAGTAAAATATTTTATGGTAAACAGGATAGGATTTTTGTGAAAGAAAACAATTACTGTATTCTCTGTTGTCTGAAGTCTACAGAGAACAAAAACAAAACCCTTGGGCAAATAATATTGGCTATATAATTGACTTAACAGATAATTATAAAACACGGATCCATATTAAGATACAAAAGATGTAATTATTGTACTTTATAAACTAATTAGTGAACACTGACTCAATTCAGTAATTAATAATTCATTATTTAACCTCTAATTAAATAATCATCCTTTTCTCTGCAAACTTTGTTGGTGGTTTAATTGCTCTAGGCCACATATGCAAAAGTACTCCTCTGTCAATTAAACCATGAAGAAATGTGGAATTATTATCACAGGAAGAATTAGAGAGTTTAGATTGAATTACTTCCCACTTGAAAGAGACAAGATCAACTAAAATGGTTCAGGAAAACTCAGACCGAAGAATTGCATAAGATTAATGGTTAATGGTTAATGGGAGATGTTCATAGTGTAGGTCAGGTGTGAAGGGCAAGGTGGGAACCCATCAGAGTAGATGTAGGCTCAAAGTTCCCTGAAAGCCCTATGGGTGGGAAACACCACATATTGACTCACACGGCCTCCCACAAAATTTAAATTTTGTGTTTTCTGCCATCCTATTGGTGTTTTGGGAGCATGTGTATCCCAGAAATGGTGCACAAAGCAGGGGTCCTCCCCTCTCTTCCCTTCTGCTCTTCTCTTTTCCCAAACCCCTTTCACTTTTTTCCTCCTTCCCCTTCCTTTTTGGAGTCCTGGTTGTTAAACATTCACCAGCTCACCACTGTCCCCAGAGCAACAGAAGTGACTTGTACCTGAGTTTTAGGCTGGGATCAAACCTAACCTACAAAATGCTGTTCAATCCCGGGGGTCCTGGGAATGGAACTAATGTTTCCAGGGACTGTGGTATATGACCAGTCTTAAAGATCTCTGTGTAGCTAATCCCAGTGGATCTTCAAGCAGTGCCATGGTAGATGCTGCTATTATTCCAATGGTTTTCTGACATAGAAAAGTATATCTTTCCTTCACAATTGTTACTCATTAAGTTTAAACTTATAATTCATTTAGCATTGACTTACTCTTTAAATTTTTTTAAATTTATTAAGTGTGACAGGGTCTTCCTGTGGTTTATAACATCTCCTAACCATTAGAGGATGTAAGCTTGTGGCATCAGCCATGGGTTATTCCTCCAAGGAGAGAGCTAATAGCCAATTAAATTTGGGCTATACAGACATATGGCTGCCACTGCTGCACAGTGTTTCCAGGCAGGTGAGGTGTAGCTGGTGTTGATGGAGGAGTCTTGCTGAAAATGTAATTCATGGATTAACATACCATCCAAACATCTGTGTCTATACCAAAGTAACCTACCATAACAATTAGTACCATTGAAATACCTATATATCTAATTGCGTGTGCTTCATTAGTAGGATCGAAAGGCTATATATTATACTGTTTAAATACCTATATATCTAATTGCATGTGCTTCATTAATAGGATCGAAAGGTTATGCCTGGACAAGCTGGCAGCCCATGAAAGAAAACAGCCAGAATTGACTAGAGACCAAGACAATAGCTCCAGAGAAAGTAGACTGTTTTGCTTCTCATCCACCTGTGCCCTTTTTCTAAGCCTAGGGAACAATCTGTGGAAGAGGGGGCATGGTAGAATGTAAGGGCTGCGATTGGGGTGAATGGTGAAACTACAACAATATAGACTGGACACTCATTTGATCAACTTGATTGAACATACAAGCCCCCCCCTGCCGGATGGTGGGACCCATGAGCTGTGTGGGTTTGGGCACAACTGCTTACAAATTGTTTTTACATGAAGGATGCTTGTAGTCACAAATTATCACTTATTGTTAAAAAAATGAAAACAAAACAAAACAAAAAAACAGAGAAAGATGCAGAAAAGTTACAGCAGAATGCATGATCTGGGATGGGTAGGGGTGGAGTTGGGGGAAGGGAAAGGGATATATGCCTGAACTGAATTGGAAAATGATGTATGAAATACACAAAGCATCAATAAAAAAAATAATTATAAAAGAAAAATTTTTTTAATTTAATCAATTCTTAGCATTTATTTAAATATAAAGATTATTTTCTACTTAAAAAAAATTTCTTGAGACAGGTTATCATGGATGCCACTTCTGTTCTTCCTGACCCCACCTCTAGAGTGCTGAGATTATGGGCATATGTCACCATGCTTGGTTTATGCACTGCGAGGTCAAGCCCCAAGCTTTGTGCAAGCTCTGTGAGCACTCTACCAAGTGAGTCACATTCCTACCCTTGTTTTCTGTTTTTAAAGTTTGTGGTTGCATATATATATATATATATATATATATATATATATCCTGCATGAAATTAATGTCTTTGACTCTTATGTTTATTGAAGGCAGAGTGACATTCTCACAGTATGCATGCATGATGTTTTGGGTAGAGTCTAAGGCCTAACAGAGCAAACTAAGGAACACAGTCCTCCCAGAAAGGGTTTCCTTTACCAGGAAGTGCTGGTGGGATGTGGAGCAATGCTGACTGCCTGAAGTCAGTGCTTAGTTGCAGCGTTACATCCTAAGACACCACACATCTGCTGTTTCCACTTCTTTCTTCTCTCATCCAGTTTCCTAAAAGAGAAGTTTTACTTAATAGTTACTAGTAGTTTCCTCATTTTAAACATTACAATTATGCATCCTAATATGATAAATATTCTGCTCCATCAAAGTTCACCTTCATTATGGTGTTAATCTAAAAACCTTCAACTTTAATATAGGTCCATGATTGTGCCCCCAGAGCATCTTTTGTGGATGAAGATTGTCACACTGCAACATAATCCTTTGTTTTACTCCACTCTACCATTATCATGTGTACACATGGATGTGCATGACTCTCTCTCTCTCTCTCTCTCTCTCTCTCTCTCTCTCTCTCTCATCTGGTTTAAAAGTCATAGTGCCCAGGTACAAATTCTAGGTATTTCATGAAACCACATGCCCATGATTATAAATGGCACTTAGAACTATGGCCCTAGACTGTGTTGCATGGAGGCTGCTGGCGTACACCAAAGAGCTGGGGCACAGGGTGCGGGCCTGTGGGCAGGCGTGTCAGCTAGGAGCATAGCATCTTGGGAGGTGAGGCTCCAATCCCTAGCCTGTGTTGCATAGAGCTGCTGGTGCACACTGGCACATGGGCTAAGCAAGCAACCCCCGCCCCTCACCCCTGCCAACTGGAACTCCAGAGGGAGGTTCCAATAAGCCCTACAACCAACCTAGAGGAACTGGCTGGCAGCAGAGGGAGTACAGTGCTCAGAAGATGTCATCTGGGTTTTTACCCACCCAATTCTTGTGGAACAGAAAGGGAAGAGTGAGCTATACCTTCCAATATATAACCAAAATTGAAAGCCTGAAACCTAGAGAAGTCAACACTCCATAAATAAGGAGAATACAATGAAGGTGCCTGAAGGAATCAAGGAAAGCAGTCCTTTAACACAGTGAAGAGGCATTGGAGATTCACATCAGATTATAGGCAAACCACATGACCAGAACACAACAAAAGTACAATATGGGAAAAGCACAGAATAACTCCACACCAAACTCTATGGAGCCTGTGGAGGATTCCTACAATGGGATCTCCCTAGAGGTAGCCTAGGACACAGATCTTAGAATAACAATCACAGATATAGTCAAAGAAATCATAGAACTAAGGGGAGAGATGAGAAAGTCAGACAAACTTTGGAAAGAACTAAAAGGTTAAAATGACAGACTCTGGAAAGAGCTAGAGGGACAAAATGACAAACTCCGGAAGGAAGTGGAACACACTGAAAAGATCCCATGCTGAGATGAAAAAGGAAACCAACGAGTGAAACAAGGAACTACAAGAAAAGATTGAGAAGCTCCAAAAGGAAGTGGAAATAATAAAGAAAACACAGGATGAAATGAAAAAGGAAATCAAACACTCATCCAATCAAAAGGAAAGAATGGGAAAAAGCCTCAGAAGCAGAATGGAGGAAGCAGGAAAAAGAATATCAGACCTAGAAGATAACACAGAACAACTAAAAAGCTCAAGAAAAGATTATGAAAATTTTTTAAATATACAAGAGTGGAGCAACCAGGAAATGTGGGACACTATGAAAAGATCAAACCTCTGCATTATAGGGTTAGAAGAAGAATCCCAAGAGAATGGTATTGATCAGATCATCAACATAATAATAGATGAAAATTTCCCCAAACTAAAAAAGACAAACCCATACGAATACAAGAAGCACATAGAACACCAAATAGACTGGACCAGAGAAGAAACTCCCCTTGCCATATCATAGTTAAAATGCTAGCTACCCAAAACAAAGACAAAATTCTGAAAGCCACAAGAGAAAAACAATAAGTTACATATAAGGGGAAACCTATCAGAATTACAGCTAACTTCTCAGTGCAAACTATGAAAGCAAGAAGAATGTGGACCAAAGTATTCCCAGTGCTAAAGGACAATAGATGCCAACCAAGGTCACTATACCCAGCAAAAATGTCAATTCTAGTTGAAGGAGAGAAAAATCTTCCATGACATAAACAAGATGAAATAATACCTGTTGAGAAAACCAACCCTTCAGAGAATACTTGAAGCAATTCAAAGGACAGAGGAAAGGAGCAACTACCCCAGGAACCTTGAAAGAGAAATTAATAAAAGCAGAACTGTGGAAGTAGAAACCTAGACCAAAACCACAAATGGATAAAAAGGTGAGAGGAAGCAACACACATCTTTCAATTATAACCTTAAATATTAATGGACTAAACTCCCCAATCAAAAGGCATAGACTGGGATGATGGATTAGGAAACAGAATCTAGAAACCATAGATATGCTGTCTACAAGAAACCCATCTCACCCTTAAGGATAGGCACCAACTTAAAGTGGAAGGATGGAAAAAATATTCCAAGCAAATGGTACCAAAAAAAAGCAGGAGTTGCTATTTTAATATCAGATGAAATAGACTTCAAAGTAGAGGCAATTAGAAGAGACAAAGAGGGCCATTACATCCTTATCAAAGGGAAAATTAACCATGAAGATTTCACAATCAAGAATATATATGCACCGAACTCTGGTGCACCGATCTACATGGGGACTTCAATACCCTACTGAGTCCTTTGGACAGATCAACCTGACAAAGAATTAACAGAGAGACATCTGAACTGAAAAATACAATATAGGAAATGGACCTTACAGACATCTTCTGAATATTCCACCCAAGCACCAGAGAATATACTTTCTACTCAGCACCCCATGGAACAGTCTCCAAAATTGACCACATACTTGAACACAGAAAAAAAACTCAACAAATACAAAAAATTGAAATAATTTTATGCATTCTATCAGACCATAGTGCAATAAAGCTCAATATCAACACCAGGATAAGCCCTTCTACCTACAGGAACACATGGAGACTAAACAACACACTCCTGAATAATGAATGGGTCAAGGAGGAAATAAAGAAAGAAATTAAAAAAGCATTCCTGTAACTAAATGACAATGACAGTACAACACAACAAAACCTATGGGACACTTTAAAAGCATTCCTAAGAGGGAAGTTTATAGCCCTGGCTGCCTACATTAAAAATACAGGAAGACTACAAATAAATGAGCTAACACTGCAGCTAAAAACACCTGAAAAGTAACAACAAATGAACCCTAAATGCAACAAACAGGAAGAAGTAACAAAAATCAGAGCAGAAATCAATGAACTAGAAACAAAGAAAACAATACAAAAAAATCAACAAATCCAAAAGTTGGTTCTTTGAGAGAACAAACAAAATAGACAGACCTCTAGCCCAGTTAAATGAAAGAAAGAAATAGCAACTCCAAATCAATAGAATTTGTGATGAAAGGGGAAATATCGCAACAGACAATGAAAAGATCCAGATAATCCTAGGGGTATACTTCAAAAACCTATACTCTACTAAATTTGAAAACCTAAGAGAAATGGATGAATATCTGCAATCTGGGGAATCACCAAAGCTAAACCAAGAAGAGATTGACAGCTTAAACAGACCCATAATATATGAAGAAATTGAAAATGTAACAAGACCTCCTTACACAGTAGAATTCTATAAAATATTTAAAGAGGACTTACAACCATTATTACTCAAACTGTTCAGAAGGATACAAGAAGAGAGAAATCTCCCAAATTCCTTCTATGAAGCCAGCCTCTCTCTAATACCAAAACCAGGTAAGGATGCAACCAAAAGAGAGAACTACAGATCTCATTAATGAACTCAGATGCAAAAATACTCAATAAAATACTTGCAAACTATATACAGACCCACATCAAAAAGATCATCCACCATGATCAAGCTGGATTCATACCAGAGAGGCAGGGATGGTTCAACATACAAAAATCAGTAAATATCATAAACACATAAATGGATTGAAGGACAAAAACCACATGATCATCTCAATTGATGCATAAAAAGCCTTTGACAAAATACAGCATCCCTTCATGATTAAAGTCCTAGAGGGAATTGGACTGAAAAGATCATTCCTCAACATAACCAAAGCCATATATAAGAAACCCCCCACAGCCAGCATCATCCTAAATGGAGAAAAGTTAGAAGGATTCCCCTTAAAGGTAGGAACCTGGCAAGGCTGCCCCTTACCACCATTCCTTTTCAACACAGTGCTTGAAACACTGGCTAGGGCAATAAGGCAAGAAAAGGAAATCAAAGAATACTAATTGGAAAAGAGGAAGTCAAACTATCCTTTTTTGCAGACGATATGATAGTTCGCCTAAGGGATGCTAAAAACCTCTACCAGAAAACGCCTATAAATGAATAAGAGTTTCAATAAAGTAGCAGGATACAAAATTAACCTAGAAAAATCAGTAGCCTTTCTTTACACCAACAACAAGCAAATGAAGAAGGAATACAAGGGAGACCTTCCCAATCACGATAGACTCAAAAACAATAAAATACCTAGGAATAAACCTAACCAAAGACACCAAAGATCTCTACAACAAAAATTATAAACTCCTGAAGAAGGAGATTGAAGAAGACATCAGAAGATGGAAAGACCTTCCATGCTCATGGATTAGAAAAATTAATATAGTAAAAGTATCCATTCTACCCAAATTATTATACTGATTCAATGCAATTGCAATTGAAATCCCCAAGATATTCTTTATAGGCTTGGAAAAAATTCTTAAATTCATATAGAACAACAAAAGACCCAGAATAGCCAAAGCAACCCTGAGTGAAAAGAGCAATACAGGGGGAATTTCCATACCAGACTTCAGACATAAAAAACAGCCTAGTAGTGGCATAAAAACAGACCTGTAGACCAATGGAACAAAACTGCAGATCCAAACTTGAGCACTTCTTTAAGGAAAACATGACATGTTAAGCAAAAAAAAATATCCTCCAATTCAGGTGATATGGGTGGATATATATATATATTACAAGTTAGAGAGAACAACAACAAAAGAACCGGAAAAAAAACTATGGAAAGACTCAGAAAAAGATGCAAGACATGTATGGTAGAGTGCAGGGACTCAGGTGGGGTGGGGGGGCATGGAAAAGGAAGTGACTAAATTTGACTGAAAAATGATATAAGATTTATGGAAAAAGTTTAATAATAAAAAAAGAATTTCAAAAAAAGAAGCATGAAGACTTTTAGTGTTAATTGGAACTTTAAATGCAATAACCTGTATAGGATCCCAAAAACTGTTTGGTGTTTGTTAAGTGCTCATTAATGTGACTATAGTTATTTTCCTTTGGGATTAGGTTCCATTCACCATTTCAGGATCAGCACTATAGGTCAAGTATAACATAGCCCATCAAATACTAGACCATGAGATTGTGGAGTCTGCAGCTCATTGAGCTTAGGTGACAATGTTGTGTTATAAAAATTGTCTAAAAAGTGTCTTGTCCCATATAGTTAAGAGTAAATGAAACCAAGAAACTCACTTTTCCATGTATTTTTAAAAATTAGTTACCATTATTAATTGGCTAGTACTGAAAATTGCAAATGAATAGCAAGTGGGTCAAGATGGACACACAGACAGCTCTACTGGGACTGCCTGGATGCATGGCTGCTGTCTTCTGTCCAGACACTGAGCCACGGGCTCTACCATGACCACAGTACTCAGCTCTGAGACGGTGCCATTTGGCCCTTTGTCTCCCAAATAGCTTTGGTGTTAAAGATTTGGCTCCAGCCCTAGTTGCTTCTCAAGCCCTGACACTAAATCAGAGCAAGTAATAAACTACTGGGACATGGGAGTTAGAGTGATGGAAGGGGTATGTAGTCTGGCCTGAGAGGCCCACTCAAACTTTCAAGTAGCTTCCACAATAAATCCTGGTCTGTCATTTGGTGATTAGTTAGAGGAAACAGAAACTGCAGGACAAAGCCAGGAAATGACCTTAGAGACTAAACATGGTGTATTTTATTTTAGGGCCTTTTCTCACTTAGAAGTGCTGCCAGGTTGTTTAAAGAGAATGAGTGCTATCAGGAAGGATTTGGGGGATCTGCCAGGCTTTTGACAACATGTGGTAAAAGATTTACAAAGCCCAGAATCAAAGGAGGATGGCGGACAGGAGGATGTATACTCAAGAGATGATGCAGGTGGGCTCCAGACTCACAGGACGCTTTATTGCTCTCCAGGGAGCTTTCTAATAAGCCTAGTGGACTCTGGGGCCATGGGGAGCCAGAAGTCACATTTCTGTGAATGTCTGAAGAGGGAGAAAATGTTGAGAAGCCATTTGGAATCCTGGAGTCAGTAGGGGGAGTGGATGGGAGCAGCACAAGCAGGACAAGTCAGACTTTTGGGTGCAGTGTTTCCCCTATTTTAGAACAGACAGAAGTCAGGGAGGTATTTGAGAAAAACAAACAAGGGAATAATTTAAAACTACTCACAACAATTGGAGCAGAAGAAAGGTGAAAAGTGTTGAGCATGCTGTTGGTTCTGGCTTGCCCTTTAATGTTAACCTATAATGACTCTGACACGACAGAGAAGACACTTGAAGCTCAGTCTACTTAAATTCACTGGTGTGTTACAAATGGATGAAATGGGTTTTGTGTCCAGGACCGTCTGACTCCAAAGACTCCTGATGCTCAGAAGGCATGTGCAGGGAGAGCAGAATACCACTCGGCAGGAATCAGTGTTTTTCAGTTTCCCTAGGCAACTGCCTTACCACATATCCTAGGAATGATGTAGAATTCCCTAAAGCATGCACCCAGAGTTTCTCCTGCAGGTTCCCAGTATCCCTAGGGATTTTCTGATTTACCAACATGAAATTACACAAATTCATATTTATCTATAGACAACTATCTACAGGATTCTCTACTATTGCTAGATTGACCTAAAACCTGTTTATATTTAATGTTATAATTAAATGAATCATAAAAGGAATTATTCTGAAGCCATTAAAGAGACAGGCTAGGGACTATAGGAATCATTTTAAGATCACTATCTTACTCAATTGCAAAGTGCTGGACATAGGCAGAGCTGGCCTGGAGTTTGGAACTGTATGTAATGTCTTCTAGTAGAGCCTGTGCTCTCTGTTACCATGGTCCACACCACCTCCTTTTTTTTTTTTAGCCATTAACTCATTGAAGTTATCACCAGGGCCAAATGGTTGCATTCATAATTTCTATTGTCTACTGGCCTAATAACAGAGATCATAAGTGATCCCCAATTTACCTCTGAGTCCAGGAAAGAATATTCAAGTTAACTGATGCCACCCAGTGAGAAAGTGGCAGGTTAGAATTCAAATACAAATTCTTCTGACCAGAAAACCTCTTCATTAGTGCATTCTATGATGGTCACAGTGAGGTTTCCACTTTCCTCTTTCATTAGAGACAAGGAAAGTGGGTCGGACTATTCTCTGTCTGATATCTCTGATTCACCTTCCACTTTTCTCCTGCTCCTCTTCTTTATTTACTGAGGTCCTATTTTAGAAATGTCCTTTCCAGCTTTCCACACTAGCCAAAGATGATGATCACACCTAGTCATTAGTCATTCCTGGTCCTCAGAAGATGCGTAGGAACAGCAGCAGAGCAGAAGCAGGACAAGGATGAGCTTCCTAGCTCCTCTATGAGCACAGAAACAACTGAAACATGGCAGCTGCTCAGCGAGCATGGGCCACTGTTATTGCTGTGATCATGGTTATTTTTTCAGTGATTAAACTTTTTTTTGAAAATTCGTTTTCAATTTTGAAATTGTTTCTGAATTACATATTGAGTACTCTTTTATTAGTATATATTAATTGTGCAGAGCAAGGGGTTTCATTATGGCATTCCTAGCTGTATGCATAATGTCTTTGGTCATATTTAACCTCTCTATTACTCTTTCCACTCTGCCCTCTCCTTCTCCAGTCCACTTTCCTGGTACTTACATCATGGCTTTCTTGTTCTTTTGTGCCCTCTAAATATTTCTCTTTTTGAAACCAGCTTACTTTGCTTTCTATGGTGATCTCCAGTCCCATTTGTTTTCCTGCAAACAACATAAATTTGTTCTTTTTTAATGACTCAATAAAATTCTATTATATATATATGTCCCATTTTATTTATCATTCATCTGTTAATGGACACCTATGCTGATTTCATAATTTGGCTACTGTGAACAGTACCACAGTAAATATAGGTATACAGGTATCTCTATATTAAAATAACTTTGACAATTTGGGGCCTACAAAGCTATATAATATGATATGTGTATTTTTAGTTTTCTAAATAATCTGCATGCTGGGCTAGAGAGATGGCTCAGCAGTTAAGAGCACACCTGCTCTTGCAAAAGATAAAGATGCTGGCCATTCTTTTTATTTTGAGACAGGGTCTCCCTTTAGTCCCAGCTGGCCTGGAGCTCACTCTGTAGACCAGGCTGGCCTTGAACTCACGGAGATCCACCTGTCTCTGCATCCTGAGTGCTGGGATTAAAGGCGTGTACCACCACACCCAGCACTAAAGACCGTTCTTAGCTGCCACTGCCATGTGGGTGCTGGGAATCAAACCCGGGTCCTCTGCAAGAATAGTCAGTGCTCTTAACAGCTGAGCCATCTCTCCAGCCCCAGATGCTGGCTATTCTTTCACATGTGTATTAGGCATTTGTACTTCTTCATTTGGAAAATGCCTTCTCATTTCATTTGCCCAGATATTGATTAGATTATTTGCTCTTTTGGAATCATTTATTTATTCAGGATATCAATGCCCCGTCAAGTGAATAGCCAAAGATTTTCTCTCATTCTTTAAGCTGTCTCTCCATCTTTTGATTGTTTATTTTGCTGCATAAAGCATTTTAATTTGATGCAGTCTCATTTGTCAATTCTTGCTATTATCTATTGAGATATTAGAAGTCATTGTCTGTGCCTGAATCAGGCTTTATAATTAAGGTCTTTGATCCATTTTGAGTTGACTTTTGTACAGGGTTAGAGGCAGGAGTCTAGCCGGTCTTCTGTATGTAGATGATAACCGGTTTTCTCAGCAGCACTTGTTAAAAAGGCTATCTTTTTGTGGTTCTTAGCCTCAGCCTTTAACGGCTGCGCTATCCCCACAGCCCAAAAAAAAAAAAAAAAAAAAGACTATCTTTTTCCAAGTATGTATTTGGCACCTTTGTCAAGAGTTGGATGGTTGTCACTGAATGAGCTTATTATTTTGGGGTATCCTAGCCCAGTAATCCACATGTCAATAGTTACTATCACTATCAATGAGGTAATAATGTTAATCCAGTTATCCAAAACTGAAGGGTAACATTTGCCTTCCATTCTATCAGTATATCTTTCCTGATTAATTTTTAAATTAAATTACCGTGCCTAGATTGGCTGGTGTTTTTGGTGTGGGTGCTAAACATAGAACACTATCTTTAATTTATTCATTTTACTAATTTAGTCAGCAAACTTATCAAGTGACCAAGTGTCAGGAGCAAGGATAGGGAATGATTAAAATTCTTGCCTTCAATGTTAATACATTCTAGTGCAGTCCTTTCAAACAGCATGATACAATTCATTAGTGATACATAAAATTAATTTAGTGGGTCATGACAAGTATTAAAGAAACAAGGAAATAAAGCAAAATAGAAAATACCAGTGAGTTTTGAGTATTATTTCAAGAATATTTATTTTATGAGATCTATAAAAATGTGGCAAATGTCCTAGGCTGTATAGTAAAATATATTTCTGACAACAAACGGGGATAAAAACGAGTTGGACATTGAACATCACTTACAGTCTAGGGAAGAGGGCAAAGAAGAACAGATGCTTTAATGAGAAGATGACCAGATGGCAGAATTACAAGGGTTTTCTTTTACCCCTCAGGTGTTGCTCAGTAAGTCAACAGATGTCCACGGGCTGAAAAGCACTTGAAAACACTATCCCAGAATCTCTTTGGCATTATTGCTTCAAGCTTTGGGACCATGCCTCTTTCTTGGTTTTAAACTTGTCTTTCTCCTCTATTGTCAAGATTAAAATTAGTCCTGAGATCAGGAAACAGACATAGTAAGCACATTTCTTCTCCCTTTTTTTCCCTGCATTTGTAAACATGGAATCATTCCTTATCAAAGAATCTATGAATTCTAATTACGTGATCACATTACCAATGCCACAGATAGCTGAAATATTTATAGGATTGGGTAGAAACCAATGTGGCAGCCTTGCCAGAAATCCTATAGTAGCCTACTTACTGAAGGTCCAAACACTGGGAGCACCAACTCCTGTGCCAAACACAGGTTCAGTAAAGTTGACATTTCTATTGCAGTCCCCTAGCTGTGTGCCTGCCTGTGTGTATGTGTGTGTGTATGTGTATGTGCTAGTATGTATGTGTGTATATGTGTATGCGTGTATGTGTGTATGTGTATGTGTGTGTATGTGTGTGTTATGTATGTGTGTATGTGTGTATATGTGTATGTATGTGTATGTGTGTGTATGTGTATGTGCTAGTGTGTATGTGTGTATGTGTGTATATGTGTATGTGTGTATGTGTATGTGTGTGTTATGTATGTATGTGTGTATGTGTGTCTATGTGTATGTATGTGTATGTGTGTATGTGTGTGCATGCCTCTTTGTGTTATATGTGTGTGTGTGTGTGTGTGTGTGGTTTCTGAAAGTGAGTTCAGCTCCTGTTTATTTTCCCTAGCCCTTTGTGAAGTCTTCCACAAATCACTTGCCAGTCTGTGCTTGGAAATTTTTTTGTCTCACAGTCTGGAGATTTTCAACAGAATCCAGACGACGTAGTCTAGAGATTTTCAGCAGAATCTTGACGACACAGTCTGGAGATTTTCAGTAGAATACAGATGACGCAGTCTGGAGATTGTCAGCAGAGTACAGACTACGCAGTCTCTTATTTAGGTTTGTTTTCCTTTAAGTAGTCCCCCAACAAGGCTTTGAAGGCAGCACCCTAGAACGATAGATGGGAGAAGCTCACACCTCTTTGAAGGACTGTCATTCCACTCTGTCTTCCTGTAGCCGACCCAACCAGCTCTAAATTGATTTACAGAGACAACTGGGAAAATGGGAAAGCCTTTCTATGGAAATGCCACTAAATAAAGGCTAGTTTATCAGCTCTGTGCTCCTTTTTCTTTCTTTATCAGTGACTTCTTTCTCTTTTACCATACAAAAGTTCTGTTATTCTGGAAAGTCCACAGGGCCTTAGCTTGTTGGAAACTATATTGCTCAGTAGAGGGCGCCAATCCTCAGAGGCATTACTTTTGACCCAGTTGCTTTCTTCTAGCAGGAGGCAAGAGAAACAACTGCTTTTCCTTCCAGTTTGTTTCAAATAATTGCTTTTCTGGGCATTTTGCTAACTCTTCTCTAAGCCTAAAAATATCACTAGTAGCAAGAACTAGTAGCAAATTTTAAAAAGTAGGTATCCTAAAGACTAAACCAATTGTATATTTTCTCCTAAATATGAACTTTCTATTTAACAGGATGAGATTGGGGGCAGGGGGAGAACTTGAATGCACTGGAACGAACCAAGACTTTTGCTGTCAAATGAAATGTGGAGTTCATAGATAAGTGGTGACTACAGACATCATTTAATTTCCAAAAGCAGTAATTGCTACCCAGATAATTATTAACAGTAACCAAGACTGCTAATTCTCTTCTTTTTTTCCCCATCTATTACCTCCTGCTCACTTCAGCATGAGTTCCCTTTCTGTTTCCATGGAAACATCAAGTAGCTAACATGAAATATTCCTTAAAGGCAGCCATGGGAAACCCATCCTTTGTGTATTAATCTTATTAGCTATATTCTATTGTACCACTCTGATATTGGAACAAATGGATCACGTCAAACTTTGGGACCATGTAGTTTGCTCTGTCGTCTTCAGTCTGATCTGATATGAAAACAGAGTGGCTATGATGTAAGACTTTGTTGGACCCTTCATAACTCCGAGGACAGATTTTTTTTTTTATTCTGCTTAGTATATAAATGGTAGTAGGTATGGTGTAATTTTCCTTTATGTTATTGATAGGAGCATCGATTCCCATTTAACCCTGACTCCACATGCATTTCTCACATCATTCCTGCTGTGGACTCCAGATCTCTACCCTCTCTCTGGCATTATCTTTTTTTATCTTCTGATATAACTGAATAAGTTACTGCAGGTGAACATGTCTAGGATAATGTCTGGCACACACTACGTATTTCAACACATGTGTCTTTATCCTCAGAGGGTTGTAATTTGATCACCCTTATTAGCAAATAGATCTATTCAAGGGGATATTTGCTACTTAAGGTGCAAGAATAGCCAGGGACTATGTTTGTTGGACTATTTTTGTTAGCAAAGGCCAACACATTTTGTCATTGTCAAGGTTTTGGTCAAAGAATCCAGAGTGGAACTGGGGTGAGAGAAACAGCAGAGACCTCCATGTCAGGGATATGACCTATTATGTCAGGAGTCCTTGGTGCAGAAGACAGTGAGCATGTGGATTAAGGGACCATATTGCACTGACTTGAGGAGCAGGAAGTAGAAATGGAGGGGAGCCAGTCAGTAAGCACATGGTCCCTGACTCTGAGCTAACTTGGCTTCAGTCTTTTGTAGCACTTATGTGGTCCCTGACTCTGAGCTAACTTGGCTTCAGTCTTTTGTAGCACTTATGTGGAACCTTGGGCAATATATCCAATCAACCTGGGCTTTAATCTCCTCAAGTAACGGTAACTCATAAAGAAGTTGTCTTTGAGGATTGTATTAGACATGTGTCTATAAGTTGCCTTAAAAGGCATATTGTATGATGAGTTGTGCACATTTTTATATTATCATCCTCAATTTAAATATTCTTTTACTTTTAAAAGATGTTTTCATGAATTTCATATAAAAGATCTTAATCAAATTTAGATCCCCATCCCATCTGTGACCCCCTGTGTCCTACCACTGGATTTCATGGATTCTGTCATGCACATTAAGTCTTATCTGCTCACATATTTGTACCTATACGGCCTCTGTACAAGTTGATCCACTGGAGTCTAGACAGCCTATCTAGAGTCACTCCCTTAAAGATCTCTCTTAGCCGGGCGTGGTAGCGCACGCCTTTAATCCTAGCTCTCGGGAGGCAGAGGCAGGCGGATCTTTGTGAGTTCAAGGCCAGCCTGGTCTACAAAGTGAGTTCCAGGACAGCTGGGGCCACAGGGAGACCCTGTCTCAAAAAAGACCAAAAAAATATCTGCTCTCCCTCTCCCAGCAATAATCAGTTACCAACAGTTCTTCAGCTATGATTGGGACCTGCTGCCCATTTTCCTTGTTCTATGCTGGATTTTTTTTCTGCTTGAGTTGTTATGGGTCTTGTGCATGCTGTCACCTTTGTTGCAAGATCATATGAGTAAGATTCCAATAGTCTGAAAGCTTCTGTTTCCTTGTGTTCATGCACCAAGGCTGGCTCTTACAATCACTCCCCCTTCTTCAATGAGCCATGGGTAGGTGAGGTTTAATATAGGAGTCCTATACAGGGCCACCCACTCTACAGTCTCTTATTCTCTAAAGTTTAATCATTTGTGGCCTTCTGTGTGCATCACACTCAGCTATATGAGGAAGGTTCTCTGATGAAAGTTGAGGGATGTGTTAGTATTCTCTCTACCCCTGTTCCACTGTGTTCCAAGAGCCTTAAGTGTAGAAGTTCCACTATAAATGTGTCACTTAGGACTGGCCATCTCTCAGACATATATTCTCTGTGTGGCCAGTTGTGGAACTCTGTAATAGTCTACATCTGTTGCAAAAATGAAGCTTCTTTGATGAGTGGTGTATGGTTACTTGTATATAAGGGATTGGAGCTAAGATCTGCAAATGAGGGAAAATATGTTGCTTGCTTTTCTGACTCTGTTACTTCACCTAGTAGTTAAGTTTCTAGTTCCATCCATATACAAATTTTATAGTTTTGTCTTTCCTTATCACTGAGTAGAACTCCATTGTGTGAATGTACCATGTTTTCATTATCTGTCAGTTGAGGGGCATTTAAGTTGTTTCCATTTCTTAATTATTGTGAAAAGAGCAGCAACAAAGATGGATTGTACAGTAGGATTGTTACAGTAGGATGAGCCCATTAGGTGTACACCAAGGAATGGTATAACTGGATCATATAGTAGATTCATTTTTAGTTTTGTAAGAGTTCTCCAGACTGCTTTCCATACTGATTGAACAAGTTTCTATTCTCACCTGTAGTGAATGCATGATTCCCTTTCTCCATATCCTTACCAGCATTTGGTGGATCTTTTGTTTTCTTGCTCTTAGCCAGTCTGGCTAGGGTAAGATGAAATCTTAAAGTGGTTTTATTATGCATTTCACTAGATACTAAGGATGTTGAAGTGTTTCTTAGCCATTTTTATTTCTTCATTTGAGAACTCTCTGTTAAGGCCCTAGCCCATCTTGTTATTGGGTTGTTTACTTTCTTATTTCTTTGTTTTTAAGTTCTTTGTATATTGAATATATTAATCCTCCAATGGATGTGTGTAGTGGGTGAAGAGTATCCCCCACTCAGTGGGGTTCCAGATTATAATTTTCACAACATTATTATTCCCAATCCATGAGCACAGTAGTTCCTTCCATTTCCTGACATCTTCCTCTATTTCTTTCTTTAAATATTTCAAACATTCATTATAGAAGTCTTTAATGTCTTTTATTATGTTTATTTGTAGATATTTTAGCATCTGTTTAAGGTATTGTGAATGGGGGGGATCCATGTACTCTTTTTCTGATTGTTATTGATATATAGACTTTTGTAAGTTGGTTTTGTAACCTGCCACTTTGTTGAAAGTATTGATCATTCCTAGCAATTTTCTGGTAGAATTTTTGGGATCTCTTATATATAATATAATATCATCTGAAAATACTGATAATTTGATGTCTTCTTTTCTAATTAGTACTCTGTTAATTTCCTTCTTTTGTTTTATTGCTCTAGCAAGAGTTTCAAGCACTATATTGAAAAGGAGTGGCGATAGTGCACAGTCCTGTCTGGTTCCAGATTTTAATGTAAATGCTTTGTTTTTCTCTATTTAGAATGACGTTGCCTGTGGATTTGTTGTATATGGATTTAATTCTATAGAGGCATGTTCCCTTCAGCTCAATACCATCTAGGCCTTTTAACATGAATGCCTGCTGGATTTTGTCGAGGGACTTTTCTGCATCTATTTAAGGTGACCATGTGATTTTTGTTCTTGAGTTCATTTATATGATTTATGACATTTATTTTATTTTTAAAAAAATTTTTTAATTTATTTTTGTATGTGTATGAATGTACTGTCTGCATGTAGGTTTGTGCACCCGTGTCGTGCAATGCCGCGGAGGTCAGAAGAGGGTCTCGGATTCCCCTGGAACTGAAGTTCTCCTGGAATTGGAGTTACAGACGGTTCTTAGCCGCCATGTGGGTGTTGGGGATCGAACCCAGGTCCTCTGCAAGAGTAGTCGGTGCTCTTAACCATTAGGCTATCTCTCCAGACATTTATTGAGTTACATATATTAAACCATCCATGCATCTCTGGAGTAAAGCTGACTTGATCATAGTAAATGTGTTTGTGGTTTTTAAATAGTTTGTTGAGAATCTTTGTATCTACGTTCATTAAGGATATGAGCTTACAGTTTTCTTTGTTGCGTCATTGCCTGGTTTTGGTCTTAGAGTGATACTGGCTTCACAGAAGGAATTCGTTCAAGAGTTCTCCCTCTTTTTCTATCTTTTTGGATAATTTAAGAAGTTTTGGTTGTAGAGCTTCTTTGAATGTCTGGTAGAATTCCAATGTGAATTCATCTGGGCCTGGGCTTTTTATTGGGTAGTTTTGTACTACAGTTTCAGTTTCCTCATTTGTTATAGGTCTGTTTAAGCTATTGATCTCTTCTTGGTTTAACTTTGGTGATTTCCATGACTTTACAAATTCATCAAGTTTTTTTCATAAACAACTTTGTTCATGACACATTATTTTTTAAAAATTCCCATTCCTTGGAAATGAGCTATAATAAATAAATAAATAAATAAATAAATAAACAAACCACCAGCCACCTTCTTGTTCCCACTTCTTCCATTCCCTCCAAATAAAAGGGGGGAAATGTAAAAGGGAAAAAAAAATGGAAATCCCAAACACCCCAATCATCCCTCCTTCCCCAAAACAAAGTAGTGCATTTCCCCAGGGGCAAGGGGACTTTACATTGGAGCCACTGGGAACCATGGACATATGTCAACTGTGCAGGGTGGTCCCTGTTTTCCTGCCCTCTTTCACCTCCTGCTCGAGGGTATGTAGGGATGGGTGGGAGGTTTTTTGTTTTTACCCAGGGCTCTGGAAGGACACCAAACTGTTCAGCTTGTTTCCTTCCCACCATCTTCTCTCTGCCTGTCCCAGTCCCTGCCTGCCTGCTCCTGTCTGCCTGGTCTGCCACCCACCCCACCTCTCCTTCCCTAATCCCTGACCTTCCAGTTGTATTTATTTCCTTTTGTGTCTATTTTTCTGCTTTGTCCGTCTTTCATTGCAGATTTCTGTAAATGGAAGACATCCATTTCTTTTAGATTTTTAAATTTAATATAGGTTTTGAAAGTATTCCCTTATAAGGTTGTGGATTTTTTGGTGTTTGTGATGATTTTACCCTTTATCTTGATTTTGTTAATTTGGGTCTTTCTTTCAGTTAACTGTGCTAAAGGTCTGTCTATCGTGTTTAGCTTTTCAAAGAATTAGCTCTTAGTTTCATTGATTCATTGTATTTTCTTTTTTCCTATTTCATTAATTTCTGCTTTGACTTTTGTTATTTCTTCTCATCTCCTGGGTTTGGGTTTTGTTTGTTCTTGCCTTACCAGAGTTGCATGTTAAATCATTTATATGTGCTCTTTCTGATTTCCCTCACCCCACCCCCATGGGCTCTTAGATCTATAAACTTGCCTCTTAGGACTGTTTTAATTTTATTTATTTTTGTATGTGTATGAGTGTACTGTCTGCATGTAGGTTTGTGCACCCGTGTCGTGCAATGCCGCGGAGGTCAGAAGAGGGTGTCGGATTCCCCTGGAACTGGAGTTCTCCTGGAATTGGAGTTTCAGACGGTTCTCAGCCGCCATGTGGGTGCTGGGGATCGAACCCGGGTCCTCTGTAAGAGCGGTCGGCGCTCTTAACCGCTAGGCCATCTCTCCAGCCCCAGGACTGTTTTTAAATCATCCCAGAGGTCTTTTTATTGTATTATCATTTTCATTTAGTTCCAGGTATACTTTTCTTTCTTAATTTCTTCTTCTTTGACTCATTCATGATTCAGGAGTGTGTTATTTAATATCCATGAGTTTGTGTAGGTACTGGAGCTTGTTTTGCTGTTAATTATATGCATTACTGCATTGTGGTCTGATAGATTGTGGTTTAATACATTGTGGTCTGATAGAATGCATGGATATATTTCAATTTTTGTATTTTTTGTTTTGTGCCCCAGTATGTGATAATTTTAGAGAAAATTGCATGGGTTGCCAAGTAGAAAGTATATTCTTTGGTACTTGGGTGAAATATTCAGTAAATGTTTCTTAGGTCCATTTGATATAAGATTTCATTTAATTCAGATGTATCAAAGTCACCTGGTATTACTGATTTGTGGTTAAGCTGTGTTTTTTAGTCCCCCGGTATTTTTTTTTAAAGAAATTGGGAGCACAAGCATTTGGTGCATATATAGTCATGATTGTAATCTCTTCTTGGTCAGTTGTTTCTTTGGTTAGAATTAAGTGACCTTCTTTATCTGTTCTGATTATTTTTAATTTGAAGTATATTTTGTCAGATATTAGAATTGCAACACCTGCTTGCTTCTTAGTGTAATTTTCTTGGAATTTTTCCATCCTTTCACCCCAAATAGTTCCTATCTTTAAAGATGAGTTTTTTGAAGGCAACAAAAAATGTGGATTTTGTTTCTTTTTAAAATATATTTTGTATTATTTATTTATTTTTATGTGTATGAATGTACTGTCTGCATGTTGGTTGGTGCACCTGTGTCAGGCAATACCAGATGTCAGAAGAGGGCGTCAGATTCCCCTGTAACTGGAGTCAAAGATGGTTCTTAGCTGCCATGTGGGTGCTGGGAATCAAACCCGGGTCCTCTGCAAGAGCAGTCGGTGCTCTTAACCACTGAGCCATCTCTCCAGCCCTAGATCTTTTTTCTTAATCCATTCCAGTAGCCTATGTCTTTTGACTGGGAAGTCCAGGCCATTGATACTTAGAGTTATTGTTGAAAGACATATATTATTGAAAGACACATATTCATTACTATCATTTTAATTTGTTTGTATTCTTGGTCCCATTTTGTCTTTCTGTAATTATGTCTTATTTTGTTTTCTTTTTGTAACCTCTTGGGTATGGTCATTTTTAGTATTCCTTTGTATTGCTTACAGTATTCTCTGTAGGGATGTGGACATGAATTCCTTCAGCTTATTCTTGTCATGAAAAAATTTACATTCTCCATTGACTATAATAGATAAATAGACAATAATAGATTTCTGGGAAAAATATTCTAGTTTGGCATCTGTATTAGTCACTTTTCTGTTGCTGTGATAAAGCCACCAGGAGCAAGGGAACTTATAAAAGGAAGAGTTTATTTGAGCTTACGATTGATGGTTCCAGGGAATCAGAGTCTATTGTGGTGGGAAGCATGGTGGCCGGGACTGGAGCAGCAAGCCGAGGGTCACATTTCGCAATGAGCACAGGAAAGAGAGAGAGAGAGAGAGAGAGAGAGAGAGAGAGAGAGAGAGAAAGAGAGAGAGACTGGAAACTCACTAAGCCTGCCTCCAGTGACATACTTCCTCCAGCACAGCCACACCTTCTAAGACCTCCAAGAACAGAGCTGCCAACTGGAGACAAAATGTCTGAATACTTAAAGCCTCTGGGGGACACTTATTCAAACCACCACATTCCACTCCCTGGCCCCCATAGGCCATATAAAATGCAAAATGCATTTAGTCCAACCTTAAAAGTCCCCATAGTCTTTACCAGTCTCAGTTCTATTCAAAAGTCTATAGTCCAAAATCTCCTCTGAGACACAGGCCAATCTCTTAACTGTAAGCTCCTATAAAATCAAAAGACAAATTACATACTCCCAACATATAGTGGAACTGAATACACATTCCCATTCCAAAAAGGAGGAATAGAGGCATAGTGGGGAAATACTGGACCAAAACAAGACTGAAAACCAGCAGGGCAAACACCAAGTCCAGTAGCTCCATGTGCAACTTCTGGGAATTGACTTCCAAAGGGCTTAGATGGCTCAGCTCTTCCAGCTTTGCTTGCAACATACATCTCTTCCTTAGGAAGGTACCACTCCCTGTAAGCAGCTCTCCCTGGCAAATATCTCACAGGTCTGGCATCTCGAATATCTTCTTGGGGTCTCCACTGCCAACCAGGCTTCACATTCATAGCTTCACACAATGGCCTATCAGGGCCTTCTTTATTCAGGGACACCCCTGTTGCACTCTGCCTGGCCTCTGTGGCTCTCTGAAACCATGGAGGAAGAACTGATGACCCCTTCACTCTTGCAAACTTCATGCCTCTAAAGCCTGCACCACGTGAATGAAATTGCTGAGTTTGGCTGCAAGTTGGGGATGGACTCTCTCCTACTTTAACCACATTTGCAAATTTCCTCTGTCCTAGACTTGTTGGAGTAGAAAACATTTTCAGTATTTTCCTTTCAAAAATTGGAGGCTTATCTGGGTGTGGTCTTGCCCTGAAGGTACTGATTCTGTTGTTTACTTGTAAATCTCGAGGCCTCTCCTTAATCAGTTTAGTCTCCTTATCAAAAGGAACCTCTCCTTCACATGCCTTTGCCCCACCTTTAATCTTCCTAGTGCAGTTTTCAGATCCAAACTGTACATTCTACATTTCTTTCTGCCCCATTTGCTCTTCTTCACTGTAGATCTGCACAGTATTTCCACCATAATAGCACATGCCACATTTCTACATTAGGTGTCTGAAATATCCTCTGCCAAAGACATTAGTCCTTGCTTTCTTTTTTTTTTTTAATTTTATTTATTTATTTATTTGTAGTGTAGAATGTACTGTCTGCATGTAGGTTTGTTGCACCCGTGTCGTGCAATGCCGCGGAGGTCAGAAGAGGGTCTCGGATTCCCCTGGAACTGGGTTCTCCTGGAATTGGAGTTTCAGACGGTTCTTCCAGCTCCATGTGGGTGCTGGGGATCGAACCCGGGTCCTCTGTAAGAGCAGTCGGCATCTTAACCGCTAGGCCAATCTCTCAGCCCCAGTCCCATTGCTTTTCAACTTAGCATCAGGCAAGCATTTGGGCTGTGGGAAAACTGCTGCCAGACTCTTTATCAAAATATCCCAGTTTCTGCCTAAGTCTTTATTTTCCTCTGGAACTACATTTTTTTGCAGCAATGCTTTCTTCAGGCTTTTACTAGAATGGCCCATTAAGTTCTGCTTAGAATAGTCAACAGCTTTTCTAGCCAAAGTTCCAAAGTCTTCCACAATTCTCCAAACATCCACATGGTCAGGTTCTTCACAGCCAACACCTCTCTTGGTACCAAAATAACTGTATTAGTCACTTTTTTGTTGCTGTGATATAAAACCACCATGAGCAAGGGAACTTATAAAAGGAAGAGTTTATTTGAGCTTATGATTGACAGTTCCAGGAAACAGAGTCCATTGTGGCGGGAAGAATGGTGGCCGGGGCTGGAGCAGCAAGCCGAGGGTCACAATTTTGCAATGAGCACAGGAAGCAGAGAGAGCGACTGGAGCGCAAGGCTTGTTAAACTCACTAAGCCTGCTCCCAATAAACGTACTTCCTCCAGCCAGGGCCACTCCTTCTAAGACCTCCAAGAACAGTGCCACCAACTGGAGACAAAATGTCTGAATACTTAAAGCCTCTGGGGGGACACTCTCATTCAAACCACCACAGCATCCATGATCATTTAGAACAGGGAACCTTTGGTCTTATCTCTTCTAGCTTTCATAGTTTGGATGAAAAGTCAGCTGTAATTTGATGGGTTTTCCTTTATATATGAACTTTAAGTATCTCTCTTTGTTCTGTACATTTAGTGTTTTTTAGTATGATATGACATGGGGAGTTTTTTCCCCTTAATTTACAGAAGTTTTCTTCTAAAATCCTATTGAATTTCTGTTTTTCATGCCATTGGCCTGAGAGTCTTCTGCTTTTGTATTCCCATGATGCATAGATTTTGGTCTTTTAATGGTGGCTACGTTTCTTGCATATTCCTTTTCTATGTGTTTTTTAAATTTTTGCAGTCTTTGGCTTGAGGAGTCCAGTTTGTCCAAACTTGTCTACATTCTTGATGCTACGTTTTCTACTTCATTCATTTTGCTTGTGAGACTTTCAGCTATCATTTCAGATTAACTTATTGAGATTTTTCACCTCCATCTTCATTTTGCCTTGGTTTTTCTTCACTATTTCTATCTCTTCTGTGAATTCATTTTTCAAGTCAGGAGTTGTTTCTGTTATCTCATTCCGACATAGATTTTTATCTTCTGGAGCTTCTGTTACACATTTACACCTGTCTTCCTTGAGTTTAGTTGTTTGTGTGTTACGTTCCTTGATCATGTTTATGATTGTTTTTTAAATTCTGCATTGTGAGCTTCCTCAGTGTAATTCTATGTAGTGCATGTCTTTAGAGACTGGTGGGTTTTATTGTGGACATATTCTCTATATTATTTGTGTTTTTTGCATTGCTATTTAGGCACATGGATGTCTTTATTGATTTTGTGTCTGATAAGAAATTCGATTCTGCCTTTGTTGAGTTGAAATTTGTTCATGTGTTGAGTTGCTTTTCTTTTTTGTATGAAAAGTTAGTTGGTGTGGTGCTTCAGGTTCTTGCAGAGTGGTAGGCTGATCTAGGTAGTAGGTAGGTCTGTGGTAGGAGATAAGAGGGGTTCAAGGGGAAGATGGGATTGTGGTAGGGATGGCCTGAGGAGGCTCTAATAAACACAAGTTGGAGAATTGACCTAGTCTTGGTCAAGGGTTCAGGACACAGTGGGAAGGTCTGGACTAGGAGAGTAGTCCAGAGGTCTGGGGCAGAAGTAGGCCTGGACCAAAGGCTAGGAGGGGAAGAGGTGGGGAGAGAGTGGAGCCGCACAGGCTGCAGGGAAATCATGATACAGTCAACAGTTTTTTAGATTTATTTATTTTTATTTTATGTGTTGAGTGTTTTGCCTACAGTATGTAGGTGCACCTACATAATGTGCAATGCCCTAGAGGCACCAGAAGAGGGCATCAGATCCTCGGAATTGGAATTACAGCAGTGATGTGTGTCTACATGCAGGTTCTGGAAACCAACTGAATCTTTTGCAAGAGCAACCAGGCCCTAACGTGCAGAGCCATCCCCAGACCCTATTACCCCAAATTATCTTCAACTTTGTGGTTCATAGAAGGAGATTGGTATGTAAGTGAGAAAAAAAAGAAATGCCTCCTTTTATATAACAATTTTACTGAATTTATGCATCTAATACAATTCATCTTAATCATAATTAGAGCCAGCTCCCCTATTTGCACCCTTCCATAACCCCCACCACATCTCTTGCAGTCATATTTATGTTAAAGGCCTATTGAATCAAGTTTGTGTCCCCAAATGTCCATTGGTGGGAGCTCCTCCACTGAAGCCTAGTCAGTCTTATCTAGCATCACTCCTTATAGAAACCAACTTCTCTCTCTCTCTCTCTCTCTCTCTCTCTCTCTCTCTCTCTCTCTTAGCCAGTGATCAGCTTCCCAACAGTTCCTCAGTTTCAGTTGGGGCCTCTGTACCCATTTTCCCCACTTCTATACTAGGTTTTTTTCTGATTTGAGTTTGCTAGATCTTGTGCAAGTTGTCACCATTTGCTATAAGTTTCATATAAGCAAGTTTCCAGTCACTTGGAAAACTCTATATCTCTGTGGCCCTTTGAAAGGGAGAGAAGAAAATTTAGAAAGATATAAGCAGTATTTGGAGAAGATACTGGACAGTACATGCCACAATAGGTATCTTAACTATAGTAACTGTGAAGAACTGAGGATATACCATGCTTAGGCAGAATAAAATAGTAAAAATTAAATTAAATCAGGATTTTCAAGAAGGCTTTGGGAGAACAGATGGAACAAGAATATTACATGTTTACAATATGGACATCACTAGAATGAGATGAGTCTGGGCCACAGTTGTAATTCATTCAGTTAAAGACATGTCTAATAAGCCGAGGAGCTGGGCCCAATTACTCTGCTTCAGCTCTGAAAGGGTAAAAAAAGGTGATACTGGTATATGAAAAAAATACCAGATATAAAGTAAGCAAGCAGCCACTAGGAGTAGCCTAACACATGGGAGAAAATCCAATTTGAAGTGTGTAAGGCAGATTAGGAAGGAAACAAAGGAAGAAGGCCCAAGAGGGATGCAGAGTTGTCTGCATAGATGCTGCTGAATCCATGGGTTTGGAAGCCTCTTTGATACTATATATGATTCCTTGTGACCTTGTGTCGTTCCATGTATTATCTAAGGTTTTTGTCCCATGGGAAATACTCCAGATCTACAAAATCCAGAATTGATTCATCTGATGCTGTGGTTTTTGTAGGTCCATGTGAATTATTAGCAATTGAAATTGCTGCCTTATATTTTGTAAGTATTCATGGACACATGTAGAAACATGTATGTGTGTACATATAACCTTTGCACACAAGTCCTACAGTAATCCTACAATATAAAGAAAAATAATCACAGCCTACTAAATAGCCTAATTTGAGAACAAATGTAATGACACAAGGAATATGGATTGGCTCAGTGGTTAAGAGCACTTGTTTTCTTCAAATTTCAACCTCAGGTGCCTCACACAACTACCTGTAACTCTGCTCACAAACTCTGCTACCCTCTCCTACCCTCCTCAGGCACCCACACATGTGTACGCACACATAAATAAAGTAAAATTAAAATAGATTTAAAAATGTAAAATTTATATATATTTCTACTACAAGGATTACTCAATGTGAAGATGTTCATTTTTTTGTCTACTGGTCTTGAATGTGGCTATGTGTTTATTTTTATATACAAAAATGTATGCTTCTTTTTTTAATTTTCTATGTGTATGAATGTACTGTCTGCATGAGGTTTGTGCAACCTGTCTCGGGCAATGCTGTGGAGGTCAGAATATGGTGGTCAGATTCCCCTGGAACTGGAGTTAAGACAGTTTCAGTCAGCCATGTGGGTGCTGGGGATCAAAACCCAGGTCCTCCGCAAGAGCAGTTGGCGCTCTTAACTGAGGCCATCTCTCCAGCCCCATGTATGCATTCTTTTGGTTTTGCTTTGTTTGTTTGTTTTGTTTTTTTTTTTTTTTTTTTTTGAGGCAGGGTCTCCCATAGCCTAGCTGCTGGAACTCATTAAGTCTTTCTCTCACACCCGTCTTTCAAATATCTTTTTTTTTTAAATTTTGTTCTTTTATAATTTTATATTTATTTCTGTATGTGTTTGAATGTACTGTCTGCATGCAAGTTTGTGCACCGTGTCGTGCAACGCGCGGAGGTCGAAGAGGGTATCGGATTCCCCTGGAACTGGGGTTCTCCTGGAATTGGAGTTTCAGACGGTTCTTAGCCGCCATGTGGGTGCTGGGGATCGAAACGGCGTCCTCTGTAAGAGCGGTCGGCGCTCTTAACCGCTAGGCTATCTCTCCAGCCCTCAAATATTCTTATTTAAATTCAAATTTAATAGAGCCATCAACTCTAATGTTTTATTTAACATCCTTAAAATTTTAAGATAAAGATAAAAGGTCTTGTTGGCTCTACTTAGTGTTGTAGAACGAATAGAGGAAACAGACTGGACTTTAAAAGGTCATATAATATTAGATATTTTTTCTATTTGTAAGAACTTGAGCAAGTCACTTACTTTTTAAGACATGGTTCCCCTCCATGAATACAATGATAATACTGTGTTAGTAGGCATTTGTTTACTTTAATAAAATACCTGAAGCAAGGAACTTTTTAAGAGGTAAAGTCTATTTTGGCTCACAGGTTTGGAACTTACAGTCAGCAGTCAATTAGGCCCACTGTTTGGGACTAATTGTAAGACAATAGCATGGAGGGAATAAACTGTAAAGGAAAATCACTTACATCACAGCACAGGAGGCAAAAATTCCCCTAAAGGGGGCACCTCCAGTTTCCTAAGGATCTCATCAGGTTCTATATCCTAAGGCCCCACCATTTCCCATCAGTTACTCAAGCTGGCTGGCCAGGGCTCCAAATGATCTACCTGCCTTTCTTCTCTACTCCTGTCCCGTTAGCCCTAAAGTTACAGAACATGTTGCTTCCATGTCTTGGCTTTTTACATGGGTTCTGGGGATCCAAACTTAATATCTTCACACTTATACAACAGGCACTTATCAAACAGAGCCATCTTCCCAGACCCTAGGGCATTGCTTTTTCTCCCACCTTTTTATTGGAGTTTGTGATGATTTCATAGACAATATCCTATCAAGCCAGTCCTATTCCCTTCCTTGCCCCACCCCACCAGAGCTCATAGATTGCTGCCAACATGTTTTTTCTTCTTTTTCTCGTCTCTTTTAATATTTTTGATGCAGAAGTTAAACTGTTTCAAGCAGAAGTTCACTGCTTCAGTCATTTCTTTTTTTTCTATTTTATTTATTTATTATATTATTTATACAAGATCGTCAAATATAGACCCAATGTCCCCCACCTATCCCCCCACCCCACCAGCAGCTCATGCATTCTGCCAAACATGCTTTTCATCTCTTTCCTCAGACTTTTCAAAATTCTCCAATGCCCCTTCTGACCTCCCACGGCATTGCACGACATGGGTGCACAAACCTGCATGCAGATAGTACAGTCATAAACATACAGAAATAAAGGAACAATTAATCAGAAGATTTCACAATCATAAATATAATGCACCAACTCCCAGTGCACTGACTTTATATAAACACAATCCTGCAAGACCTTATGGCATAGATTAATCTCAGCATGCGATTAGTGGGGGACTTCAATACTGCACTGAGCTCTTTGGATAGATCAACTGGACAAGAATAAAAGAGAGGACATTCTGAACGTGAGCCAGTACATTACTCCAAAAAGACCGTCAAAGTATCACGGAGCGTTCCACTCAAACACCAGAGAATACTCTTTTCTAGCACCCCTGGAACATTCTCCAAAACTACCACATACTGTGACAAAGAAAAAAACTAACAATTACAAAGAATTGAAATAATTTCATGCATTCTGTCAGACCACACAGTGAATAAGCTCAATTTGCTGGGATAGCGTTAGTGTCAACTTGACATACTGGGTTGAGGGAGCCTCAATTGGGGAATTGGCTCCATTGGATTGGCCTGTGGCCATGTCTGTGGGAATTGTCTTGATGTCAGCAATGTGGGAAGGCCCCAGCCCACAATAAGTAGTGCCATCCTGGGCAGGTTGTTGTGTACCATTAAAGAGGCAGGCTGGGATCGAGCCAAGGGGAAAGCCAGTGAACAGCATTCCTCCATTGCCTGTGCTTCAGCTCCTGCCTCCAGATTCCTGCCTGAGTTCTGCCTTGGCTCCCTAAGTGTGAAACTGTGACCCAGGAAATGTAAGCTGAATAAACCCTTTCCTCCCCAAGTTGGTGTTGGTCAGAGTGTTTTGTCACAGCAATGGAAGATAAAGAACTAGAAACAAGAAATTGGTACCAGGAGTGGGGTATGCTTCTATGACAGACCTGATCTTGGTGTTTGTGGGGAAGGATGTGGAGGCATTTGGAACTTTGGGCTGGAAGATCATTGAATGCCTAAAGATATTGCTATGAGCTTGGGATGTAGTTTTGCTGAAGGAATTGTAGAAGATGGAGGCCTGGCTTGTGAAGTTTTCTAGTTACAAAAGGGAGCAGATCATCAGGACATTGTAATATGTGTGGTTCTGGTCAGCTGGGGCTGAAGAATCAGCTGTAAGTAACAAGAGACCAGAACACTGAAGTGAAATCTTTGTTGTACTGGACAATTGATGCTGGTTAGCTTAGCTGGGGCTGAAGAATCAGCTGTAAGTAACAAGAGACCAGCATCCACTGTGGTGAAATCTTCTGGGAAGAATTTCTTCATGGTCAGCACAAGAAGCTTGTCTGAAGGGGCCTGAGCCTCCATCTGAGCTGAGAAGCAGGACTGTGGTAATGTAAGAGTCCTATATGGTTCCGTGTTGAAATTTGAGGGGGTCACAGAGAGCAGCTGAGGCTTGGCACTGTGAGAGGTCAGGAAGACCATTGGTGGAGTGCACCTCGGTTGCAGTGAACCCCAGGATTGCAGGGGTCAGGAGGAAGTTGAGGCTTTGCAACCAGGAAGAGGTCAGAGGAGACATTGTGAGGTGCTGCCTCAGTTACAGTGGCGACCAAGGCTTTTTGAGCATGCAGGACCANACACACACACACACACACACACACACACACACACAAGGGCTGCCCTGCAGGCAACAGGAGACAAGGGGGAAGGCAATTCACGGGTCAGGAGTGGCAGACTAAGAAACTGGGCAGGAGCTGATCCCTTTAAACTGTATCCAAACACCGTATTCCATCACACTTACTTCCTTCATTCTTTTTTTTATAATTTTATTTATTTTTGTATGTGTATGAGTGTACTGTCTGCATGTAGGTTTGTGTGCACCCGTGTCGTGCAATGCCGCGGAGGTCAGAAGAGGGTCTCGGATTCCCCTGGAACTGGAGTTCTCCTGGAATTGGAGTTTCAGACGGTTCTCAGCCTCCATGTGGGTGCTGGGGATCGAACCCGGGTCCTCTGTAAGAGCAGTCGGCACTCTTAACCGCTAGGCCATCTCTCCAGCCCCAGTCCATTGCTTTTCAACTTAGCATCAGGCAAGCATTTGGGCTGTGGGAAAACTGCTGCCAGACTCTTTATCAAAATATCCCAGTTGCTGCCTAAGTCTTTATTTTCCTCTGGAACTACATTTTTTTTGCAGCAATGCTTTCTTCCAGGCTTTTACTAGAATGGCCCATTAAGTTCTGCTTAGAATAGTCAACAGCTTTTCTAGCCCAAAGTTCCAAAGTCTTCCACATTTCTCCAAACATCCACATGGTCAGGTTCTTCACAGCCAACACCCTGCTCTCGGTACCAAATAACTGTATTAGTCACTTTTTTGTTGCTGTGATAAAACCACCATGAGCAAGGGAACTTATAAAAGGAAGAGTTTATTTGAGCTTATGATTGACAGTTCCAGGAAATCAGAGTCCATTGTGGCGGGAAGCATGGTGGCCGGGGCTGGAGCAGCAAGCCGAGGGTCACATTTTGCAATGAGCACAGGAAGCAGAGAGAGCGACTGGAGACTGCAAGGCTTGTTAAACTCACTAAGCCTGCTCCCAATAACGTACTTCCTCCAGCAGGGCCACTCCTTCTAAGACCTCCAAGAACAGTGCCACCAACTGGAGACAAAATGTCTGAATACTTAAAGCCTCTGGGGGGACACTCTCATTCAAACCACCACAGCATCCATGATCATTTAGAACAGGGAATCCTTTGGTCTTATCTCTTCTAGCTTTCATAGTTTGGATTGAAAAGTCAGCTGTAATTTGGATGGGTTTTCCTTTATATATAACTTTATAAGTATCCTCTCTTTGTTCTGTACATTTAGTGTTTTTAGTATGATATGACATGGGGAGTTTTTTCCCCTTAATTTACAGAAGTTTTCTTCTAAAATCCTATTGAATTTCTTGTCAATGCCATTGGCCTGAGAGTCTTCTGCTTGTATCCCTATGATGCATAGATTTGGTCTTTTAATGGTGGCTCACGTTTCTTGCATATTCCTTTCTATGTGTTTTTTAAAATTTTTTGCAGTCTTTGCTTGAGGAGTCCAGTTGTCCAACTTTGTCCTCATTTCTTGATGCTCTGTTTTCTACTTCATTCATTTTGCTTGTGAGACTTTCAGCTATCATTTCAGATTAACTTATTGAGATTTTTCACCTCCATCTTCATTTTGCCTTGGGTTTTCTTCACTATTTCTATCTCTTCTGTGAATTTATTTTTCAAGTCAGGAGTTGTTTCTGTTATCTCATTCCGACATAGATTTTTATCTTCTGGAGCTTCTGTTACACATTTACACCTGTCTTCCTTGAGTTTAGTTGTTTGTGTGTTACGTTCCTTGATCATGTTTATGATTGTTCTTTTAAATTCTGCATTGTGAGCTTCCTCAGGGTAATTCTTATTGTAGTGCATGTCTTTAGGACTGGTGGGTTTTATTGTGGACATATTCTCTATATTATTTGTGTTTTTGCATTGCTATTTAGGCACATGGATGTCTTTATTGATTTTGTGTCTGATAAGAAATTCGATTCTGCCTTTGTTGAGTTGAAATTTGTTCATGGAGCTTGGTTGCTTTTTTCTCAGGTATGAAAAGTTAGTTGGTGTGTGCTTCAGGTTCTTGCAGAGTGGTAGGCTGATCTAGGTAGTAGGTAGGTCTGTGGTAGGTAGATCAGGAGGGGTCAAGGGGAAGATGGGATGTGGTAGGGATGGCCTGAGGAGGCTCTAATAAACAAAGTTGGAGAATTGACCTAGTCTTGGTTCAAGGGTTCAGGACACAGTGGGAAGGTCTGGACTAGGAGAGTAGTCCAGAGGTCTGGGGCAGAAGTAGGCCTGGACCAAAGGCTAGGAGGGGAAGAGGTGGGGAGAGAGTGGAGCCGCACAGGCTGCAGGGAAATCATGATACAGTCAACAGTTTTTTAGATTTATTTATTTTTATTTTATGTGTATGAGTGTTTTGCCTACATGTATGTAGGTGCACTACATATGTGCAATGCCCATAGAGCACAGAAGAGGGCATCAGATCCTCTGGAATTGGAATTACAGGTGATTGGTGTCTACCATGCAGGTTCTGGAAACCTAACCTGAATCTTTTGCAAGAGCAACCAGGCCTCTTAACTGCAGAGCCATCTCTCCAGACCCCTATTACCCCCAAATTATCTTCAACTTTGTGGTTCATAGAAGGAGATTTGGTATGTAATGTGTAGAAAAAAAAGAAATGCCTCCTTTTATTATAATACATATTTTACTGAATTTTTATGCATATAATACAATTCATCTTAATCATATTGAGACGGTCTCCCCTATTTGCACCCTTCCATAACCCCCACCACATCTCTTGCAGTCTATCATTTATGTTAAGGCCTATTGAATCAAGTTTGTGTCCCCAAATGTCCATTGGTGGGAGCTCCTCCACTCAAGCCTAGTCAGTCTTATCTAGCATCACTCCCTTATAGAAAACCAACTCTCTCTCTCTCTCTCTCTCTCTCTCTCTCTCTCTCTCTCTCTCTTAGCAGTGATCAGCTTCCAACAGTTCCTCAGTTCAGCTTGGGGCTTCTTACCCATTTCCCCACTTCTATACTAGGTTTTTTTCTGATTTGAGTTTGCATAGATCTTGTGCAAGTTGTCACCATTGCTATAAGTTCATATAAGCAAGTTTCCAGTCACTTGGAAAACTCTATATCTCTGTGGCCCTTTGAAAGGGAGAGAAGAAAATTTAGAAAGATATAAGCAGTATTTGGAGAAGATACTGGACAGTACATGCCACAATAGGTATCTTAACTATAGTAACTGTGAAGAACTGAGGATATACCATGCTTAGGCAGAATAAAATAGTAAAAATTAAATTAAATCAGGATTTTCAAGAAGGCTTTGGGAGAACAGATGGAACAAGAATATTACATGTTTACAATATGGACATCACTAGAATGAGATGAGTCTGGGCCACAGTTGTAATTCATTCAGTTAAAGACATGTCTAATAAGCCGAGGAGCTGGGCCCAATTACTCTGCTTCAGCTCTGAAAGGGTAAAAAAAGGTGATACTGGTATATGAAAAAAATACCAGATATAAAGTAAGCAAGCAGCCACTAGGAGTAGCCTAACACATGGGAGAAAATCCAATTTGAAGTGTGTAAGGCAGATTAGGAAGGAAACAAAGGAAGAAGGCCCAAGAGGGATGCAGAGTTGTCTGCATAGATGCTGCTGAATCCATGGGTTTGGAAGCCTCTTTGATACTATATATGATTCCTTGTGACCTTGTGTCGTTCCATGTATTATCTAAGGTTTTTGTCCCATGGGAAATACTCCAGATCTACAAAATCCAGAATTGATTCATCTGATGCTGTGGTTTTTGTAGGTCCATGTGAATTATTAGCAATTGAAATTGCTGCCTTATATTTTGTAAGTATTCATGGACACATGTAGAAACATGTATGTGTGTACATATAACCTTTGCACAAGTCCTTACAGTAATCCTACAATATAAAGAAAAAATAATCACAGCCTACTAAATAGCCTAATTTGAGAACAAATGTATGACACAAGGAATATGGATTGGCTCAGTGGTTAAGAGCACTTGATTTTCTTCAAATTTCAACCTCAGGTGCCTCACAACTACCTGTAACTCTGCTCACAAACTCTGCTACCCTCTCCTACCCTCCTCAGGCACCCACACATGTGTACGCACACATAAATAAAAGTAAAATAAAATAGATTTTAAAAATGTAAAATTTATATATATTTCTACTACAAGGATTACTCAATGTGAAGATGTTCATTTTTTTGTCTACTGGTCTTGAATGTGGCTATGTGTTTATTTTTATATACAAAAATGTATGCATTCTTTTTTTATTTTTCTATGTGTATGAGTGTACTGTCTGCATGTAGGTTTGTGCACCTGTCTCGGGCAATGCTGTGGAGGTCAGAATAGGGTGTCAGATTCCCCTGGAACTGGAGTTAAAGACAGTTCTCAGTCACCATGTGGGTGCTGGGGATCAAACCCAGGTCCTCCGCAAGAGCAGTTGGCGCTCTTAATCGCTAGGCCATCTCTCCAGCCCCATGTATGCATTCTTTTGGTTTTGCTTTGTTGTTTTGTTTTGTTTTTTTTTTTTTTTTTTTTTGAGGCAGAGGGTCTCCTCATAGCCCTAGCTGCCTGGAACTCATTAAGTCATTTCTCTCCACACACCGTCTTTCAAAATATTCTTTTTTTTTTAAATTTTTTTCTTTTATTAATTTTATTTATTTCTGTATGTGTTTGAATGTACTGTCTGCATGCAAGTTTGTGCACCCGTGTCGTGCAACGCCGCGGAGGTCAGAAGAGGGTATCGGATTCCCCTGGAACTGGGGTTCTCCTGGAATTGGAGTTTCAGACGGTTCTTAGCCGCCATGTGGGTGCTGGGGATCGAACCGGCGTCCTCTGTAAGAGCGGTCGGCGCTCTTAACCGCTAGGCTATCTCTCCAGCCCCTCAAATATTCTTATTTAAATTCAAATTTAATAGAGCCATCAACTCTAATGTTTTCATTTAACATCCTTAAAATTTTAAGATAAAGATAAAGGTCTTGTTGGCTCTACTTAGTGTTGTAGAAGAATAGAGGAAACAGACTGGACTTTAAAGGTCATTATATTTAGATATTTTTTCTATTTGTAAGAACTTGAGCAAGTCACTTACTTTTTAAGACATGGTTCCCCTCCATGAATACAATGATAATACTGTGTTAGTAGGCATTGTATTACTTTAATAAAATACCTGAAGCAAGGAACTTTTTAAGAGGTAAAGTCTATTTTGGCTCACAGGTTTGGAACTTACAGTCAGCAGTCAATTAGGCCCACTGTTTGGGACTAATTGTAAGACAATAGCATGGAGGGAATAAACTGTAAAGGAAAATCACTTACATCACAGCACAGGAGGCAAAAATTCCCCTAAAGGGGGCACCTCCAGTTTCCTAAGGATCTCATCAGGTTCTATATCCTAAGGCCCCACCATTTCCCATCAGTTCAGCTAAGCTGGCTGGCCAATGGGCTCCAATGATCTACCTGCCTTTACTCTCTACTCCTGTCCCGTAGCCTAAAGTTACAGACATGTGCTTCCATGTCTGGCTTTTTTACATGGGTTCTGGGGATCCAAACTTATATCTTCACACTTATACAACAGGCACTTTATCAACAGAGCCATCTTCCCAGACCCTAGGGCATTGCTTTTTTCCCCCCACTTTTTATTGGAGTTTTGTGCATTTCATAGACAATATCCTATCAAGTCCAGTCCTATTCCCTCTTCCTTGCCCCCCACCCCACCAGAGCTCATAGATTGTGCCAAACATGTTTTTCTTCTTTTTCTCGTCTCTTTTAATATTTTTGATGCAGAAGTATACTGTTTCAAGCAGAAGTTCACTGCTTCAGTCATTTCTTTTTTTTCTATTTTATTTATTTATTATATATTTTATACAAGATCGTCAAATATAGACCCATGTCCCCCACCCTATCCCCCCACCCCACCAGAGCTCATGCATTCTGCCAAACATGCTTTTCATCTCTTTCTCAGACTTTCTCAAAATTCTCCAATGCCCTCTTCTGACCTCCACGGCATTGCACGACATGGGTGCACAAACCTGCATGCAGATAGTACAGTCATAAACATACAGAAATAAAAGGAACAATTAATCATGAAGATTTCACAATCATAAATATATGCACCAAACTCCAGTGCACTGAACTTTATAAACACAATCCTGCAAGACCTTATGGCATAGATTAATCTCAGCATGCTAATAGTGGGGGACTTCAATACTGCACTGAGCTCTTTGGATAGATCAACTGGACAAAGAATAAAAAGAGAGACATCTGAACTGAGCCATACATTACTCCAAAAGGACCTCAAAGATATCTACTGGATCTTCCACTCAAACACCAGAGAATATACTTTCTACTCAGCACCCCATGGAACATTCTCCAAAATCTACCACATACTGTGACACAGAAAAAAACTTAACAAATACAAAAGGATTGAAATAATTTCATGCATTCTGTCAGACCACAGTGCAATAAAGCTCAATGTGCTGGATAGCTTTAGTGTCAACTTGACATACCTGGGTTGAGGGAGCCTCAATTGGGGAATTGGCTCCATTGGATTGGCCTGTGGCCATGTCTGTGGAGAATTGTCTTGATTGTCAAGCAATGTGGGAAGGCCCAGCCCACAATAAGTAGTGCCATCCTGGGCAGGTTGTTGTGTACCATATAAGAAGGCAGGCTGGGGATGAGCCAGGGGAGCAAGCCAGTGAACAGCATTCCTCCATTGCCTGTGCTTCAGCTCCTGCCTCCAGATTCCTGCCCTGAGTTCCTGCCTTGGGCTCCCTAAGTGATGAACTGTGACCCAGGAAATGTAAGCTGAATAAACCCTTTCCTCCCCAAGTTGGTGTTGGTCAGAGTGTTTTGTCACAGCAATGGAAGATAAACTAGAACAGAAATTGGTACCAGGAGTGGGGTATTGCTATGACAGACCTGATCTTGGTGTTTTGGGGAAGGATTGTGGAGGCATTTGGAACTTTGGGCTGGGAAGATCATTGAATGCCTAAAGATCATTGCTATGGAGCTTGGAGTAGTTTTGCTGAAGGAATTGTAGAAGATGGAGGCCTGGCTTGTGAAGTTTCTAGTTACAAAAGGGAGCAGAGATCATCAGGAATGTGTAATCTGTGGGTTCTGGTCAGCTGGGGCTGAAGAATCAGCTGTAAGTAACAAGAGACCAGAACCTGAAGTGAAATCTTTGTTGTACTGGGACAATTGATGCTGGTTAGCTGGGGCTGAAGAATCAGCTGTAAGTAACAAGAGACCAGCATCACTGTGGTGAAATCTTCTGGGAAGAATTTCTTCATGGTCAGCACACAGAAGCTGTGATCTAGAAGGGGCCCGAGCCTCCATCTCGAGCTAGAAGCAGGACTTGGTAAATGTAAGAGTCTCCTATATGGTTCCAGTGTTGAAATTTGAGGGGGTCACAGAGAGCAGCTGAGGCTTGGCACTGTGAGAGGTCAGGAAAGACCATTGGTGGAAGTGCACCTCGGTTGCAGTGAAGACCCCAGGATTGCAGGGGTCATGGAGAGAAGTTGAGGCTTTGCACCAGGAAAGGTCAGAAGAGACCATTGGTGAAGGTGCTGCCTCAGTTTCAGTGGCGACCCCAGGTTTTTGGAGATGCCAGGACCATGGGATGACCACCAAGAGCAGCGGCAGGTGTGGAATGGAGTCAGCCTGGGCCTTTGAGATGAGCTGTGTATGCCACTGACAGCAGAGTCAGAGAGGGGGAGCTGCTGAAACCCTTTGGAGCCCAGAAGATCGTGAGTGAATCCCAGGTGTCCAGCCTTGAGCTACTTTGCTGGACTTAGGTTTTGTTTGAGAGTGCCTGATTCTTCCCTTTGAAATAAGACAGTACTTGTTTTGGATTTTACGGCAGCCCACAGTTAAGAGACTTTTAACAGACTGTGAACTTTTAAGTGTTTGGACATTCTAAGGACTGTGGGGCTTTTAAGGTTGTACTGTCTTAGGTTGTGATTAATGTTAACATCATACTTTGGGGATAAGAACTGGAAAGGTAGTGGTTTAATAGTGATGTGTTTTGTGTGTCAAGTTGACAAGGGGTCAATTGTGCTGGATAGCTTTAGTGTCAACTTGACACATCTGGGTTGAGGGAGCCTCAATTGGGGAATTGGCTCCATTGGATTGGCCTGTGGCCATGTCTGTGGAGTATTGTCTTGATTGTCAGGCAACATGGGAGGGCCCAGCCCACAATGAGTAGTGCCACCCTGGGTAGGTTGCTGTGTACCGTATAAGAAGGCAGGCTGGGGATGAGCCAGGGAGCAAGCCAGTGAACAGCATTCCTCCATTGCCTGTGCTTCAGCTCCTGCCTCCAGGTTCCTGCCCTGAGTTCCTGCCTTGGGCTCCCTAAGTGATGAACTGTGACCCAGGAGATGTAAGCTGAATAAACCCTTTCCTCCCCAAGTTGGTGTTGGTCAGAGTGTTTTGTCACAAACTAGAACACTCAATATCAACACCAGGATAAGCCAAACTATCCACAAGAACACATGGAGACTAAACACACTCCTGAATAATGAATAGGTCAAGGAAGAAATAAAGAAAGAAATAAAAGCAAGCCTGGAACTAAACAAAAAATGACAACACAACACAACAAAATCTATGGGATACTTTAAAAGCAGTCCTAAGAGGGAATTTTATAGCTGTGGGTGCCTACATTAAAAAAAAAAATAAAACAGAAAGTACAAACAAATGATCTAACACTGCAGATAACAACACTTGAGAAACAACAACAAATCAACCCCAAACACAACAGACAGGAAGAAATTTTTAAAAATCAGAGCAGAAATCAATGAAATAGAAACAAAGAAAAAATATAAAGAATCAATGAATCCAAAAGTTGGTTCTTTGAAAGGATAAACAAGATAGACAGACCTCTAGCCCAGTTAACCAAAAGTAAAAAAGAGCAACTCCAAATCAATAGAATTTAAGATGAAAAGGGAAACCTCACAATAGACAACAAAAAGATCCAGACAATCATAAAAGAATACTTCAAAATCCTATACTCCACTAAATTTGAACATCTAAAAGAAATGGAGGAATATCTGAAATACTGGAATTCACCAAAGCTTAAACAGATTGACAGCTTAAACAGATCCATAGTATTTGAGGAAATTGAAAATGTAATAAAATCCTCCCAATCAAAAAAAGCCCAGGCTCAGATGGTTTCACAGCAGAGTTCTATAAAACATTTAAGGAGGACTTACAACCATTACTACTCAAACTGTTCAGAAGGATGCAAGCAGAGGGAGATCTCCCAAATACCTTCTATGAAGCCAGCATTACCCTATTACCCAAACCTGGCAAAGATCCAACCAAAAAAGAAAACTATAGGTCCATCTCATTAATGAACATAGACACAAAAATACTCAACAAAATACTTGCAAATTACATACAGACCCACATCAAAAAGATCATCCAGGGCTGGAGAGATAGCCCAGTGGTTAAGAGTGCCGACTGCTCTTGCAGAAGACCTGGGTTCAATCACCAACACCCACATGGGAGCTGAGAACCGTCTGTAACTCCAATTCTAGGAGAACTCCAGTTCCAGGGGAATCTGACACCCTCTTCTGACCTCAAGGCATTGCACAACACAGGTTCACAGACCTCCATACATACAATACATTCATACACATAAATAAGTAAAAAAATAAAAATAAAAAAATAAATTCTTAAAAGATCATCCAACATGATCAAGTTGGATTTATACCAGAGATACAGGGATGGTTCAACATATGTAAATTAAAAAATATCATTAAACATACAAATGGACTGAAAGATAAAAACCACACAATCATCTCAATTGATGTAGAAAAAGCCTTTGACAAACTCCAGCATCCCTTCATGTTTAAAGTTCTAGAGGCAATTGGACTGGAGATGACATTCTTCAACATCATCAAAGCCGTATACAACAAACCCACAGCCAACGTTATCCTAAATGGAGAGAAGTTAGAAGCATTCCTCTTAAAGGCAGGAACCCAGCAAGGCTGCCCCCTATCACTACTCCTCTTCAATATAGTGCTTGAAATGCTTGCTCGGGCAATAAGGCAAGAAAAGGAAATTAAAGGAGTACTAATTGGAAAAAAGGAAGTCAAGCTATCCCTTTTTTGCTGATGATATGATAGTTCACCTAAAGGATGCTAAAAACTCCACCAGAAAACTCCTAGGTATGATAAAGACTTTCAATAAAGTGGCAGGATACAAAATTAACCTAGAAAAATCAGTAGCCTTTCTTTACACCAACAACAAGCAACAGAAGACGGAATATAAGGAGACCTTCCCACTCACAATAGCTTCAAAAACAATAAATACCTAGGAACAAACCTAAGCAATGACACCAAAGATCTCTACAACAAAAACTTTAAACCCCTGAAGAAGGAGATTGAAAAAGACATCAGAAGATGGAAAGACCACCCATGCTCATGGATTAGAAAAATTAATATAGTAAAAATGTCCATTATACCCAAATTAATATACTGATTCAATGCAATCCCCATTAATATCCCCAAGAGTTTCTTCACAGATTTGTAAAAAAAAAATCCTTAAATTCATATGTAAAAATAAAAGACCCCAAATAACCAAAGCAACCCTGACAGAAAAGAGAAATACAGGGGGAATCACAATACCAGACTTCAAACTATATTACAGGGCTATAGTCATAAAAGCAGCCTGGTACTGGCAGAAAAACAGAGCTATAGACCAATGGAACAAAATTGAAGATCCAAACTTAAACTCATATAATTTCAGCCACCTTATATTTGATAAAAGCGCCAAGGAGACACAATGGAGGAAAGACAGCATCTTCAGCAAATGGTGCTGGCAAAACTGAATCTCTACTTGTAGAAGAATAAAATTAAATCCCTACCTCTCTGTGGAAAGACCCAGTTTGAATTGGGGGCTAGTTCTCAGCTAGCACGCCTCAAGGCACTGCATGGCTGAGAGTCAGGGGATTTCTCTGACCCCACCCCAAGGAGGAGCAAACAACGTGGCCTGGGTGTGTGATGCTGGGTGGGGCAACGGTGCACAGGGGTGCAGAGTTGGGGGGACTATGATTGGCTCTGGGAACTGACATCATTTGGTTTATAAAAGCAGGCTATAGCAATTAATAAATCAAATTCCCATTAACATCAGTACAGAGTTCCCAGCCATCATTTTTTTTTTAACTATTGTGTGCATACAGGCCAAAGCAGGCCTGCATTTCGTTAGGGTGGCCAGTGGGTTGGAAAGAGATTCCAGTGTGGACCACCAATTTGGGTAGCTGGTGTTGTGAGTGGACATAGGCTGAAGATAGGCCAACAGCCATCAGCCTGAAATTCCTGTCCAGGGTTCAGCAGTCTCTGGGCAGGTGGGAAGTCATGGTCAAGAATGGAAAATGTGTCTCTTTGTTCCAGGCTAAGGGCCTGAGTTGGAAGTACCATCCAGGCTGGGCTATGGGAAGTAGCTGCCTGGTCTCTGTGCCAAGAGGCCACCTCCCTACAGCAGCTGCTGGCAGGTGTTGGGTCCCCCTCCCTTTAGCAGGGCCTTGTGGTCCCTGATTGTTACAAAAGAAACCTTCCTACACCTCTCACTCTGTACAAAAATCAACTCTAAATGGATCAAAGACCTCAATGTGAACCTGGAAACTCTGAAGGTGATAGAAGAAACACAATGGAGTACTATTCAGTGGTAAAGAAAGATGGCATTATGAACTTTGCAGGTAAATGGATGGAGCTCAAAGCTGTTATGTTGAGTGAAGTAACACAGCCCCAGAAAGACAAACGGAGAATGGTTTCCCTCATTTGTGGATGCTAACACCAAATCCCCCAGATGAAAGGCAAGCTGAAAAACATTATTGTTATATTTCTGTTTATCTGTAAGCAACTATGTTGTTATAATGTGAATCTCTCAACGGGCTCTATAATCCACCCACCAATTATTGTTGGACCCTGTAATTACTGTATATGGGTGGAGAGTATGTATCCGTATTTTAGAGTAATATAAAATTAATGGAGGAAAATGTGAATTCCTAAGCATAAAAAAAAAAAAACTGAGAGAAAGATACAGGACAGTTATGGCAGAATGCATGATCTGGGGTGGGGTGGGTTGAGTGGGGGGAAGGGAAATGGGAATATGCCTGTACTAAATTGAAAAATGATATCTGATATACATGAAACATCAATAAAAGCTCACACACAAAAAAGAAGAAAATGTTGACAGCAACCTACAAGATATAGGGGTAGGAAAAGACTTCCTAAATCAGACATCAGCTGCACAGGAAATAAGGTCAACAATTGACAAATGGGTCTTCATTAAACTCAAAAGCTTCTGTACAGTAAAAGAAGCAATCAGGAGAGTGAAGAGAAAACCCACAGAGTGGTAGGAAACCTTCACCAGTGATACATCTGACAGAGCATTAACTTCCAGAATGTATAAACTATTAAAAAAACAAAGGAGCAAGAAAACAAATGACCTACTCAATAGATGGGGTAAAGAGCTGAAAAGGGACTTCACAAGTGAGGAAGATGGCTGAGAAACACCTTAAAAAGTGTTCAATATCATTAGTAATTAAGGAAATGCAAATTAAAACCACTTCAAGATATCATCTCACTCCAATAAGACTGGCTAGGATCAAGAAAACAAATGATACCAAATGCTGGAGAGGATGTGGGGAACACTCATCTGCTGCTGGTGGGAATGTAAACTTGTACAACCACTATGGAAAACAGTGTGGAGAACCTTTAAAAGACTGAAAATGAGCCTACCACCTGACCCAGTCATACCACTCCTGGGTATATCCCATAAGACTCATCCTACCACAGATATATACATGTGCATCTATGTTTATTGCAGCTTTCTTCACAATAGCGAAGAGTTGGAACCAATCCAAGTGCTCCTCAACCAATGAGTGGATAGAGAAAATATGGTACATCTACACAATCGAGTTCTATGCAGCAGTGAAGAAAGATGACCTCATGAACTTTGCAGGTAAATGGATGGAACTAGAAGATATTATGCTAAGTGAGGTAACATAGTCCCAGAAAAACAAACAACAGATGGTATCCCTCATTTGTGGATGCTAGCATCAAGTAAGGGAAACTGAGTAACATTAATGTTATATTTCTCCTTATTTAAATGCAATTGTGCTCTTAACGGACTCTAGAATTAATGTACTACCTATTTTCAGACTTTATAATTATGGTACAAGGGTGGAGGGTGTGTTTGCATATTTTAGAACAATATAAAATTAAAAGGGAAAATTGTGTATCCCAAAATATAATTTGGAATTAACATACACTTTATTTTCAGATGACATGATTTTAGTACATGTGTGACATACATAAATGCATATGGTGAAACAATATGGATTGGAGGGGGGAACAACAACAATAAAAGAACTGGGGCAGGGAACTGACTGAAGCAGTAGAGTTCTTCCTCTCCCCCCCAAAAAATAATCTTCTGGTTGGAAAAACTTTGAAAAGTCTCAGAAGGGGAAACAGGACATGTATGGTAGACTGCATAAACTTGGGAGGGGTGGGGGGCATCGAGGGGGAAATGAGTCTGAATTGAACTGAGAAGTGATGTATGAAATGTACGAAACTTCAATAAAAGATTTAAAAAATAAAAAAATAAGGGTATTTAAAAGTATACATGGGAAGATCTGTAATCATAAAATGTGTCATCTATCTACTTTTCTATCTATCTAGAATGCACATCTATGTTTTGCATATGTGTGTAGAGAAATTTCACAAGCTAATCCATACATTAAAAACATTGCAGTTGGGCATGGTGACATATGCCTTTAATCCTAGCATTTGGGAGGCAGAGGCAGGCGGATCTTTGTGAGTTCAAGGCCATCCTTGTCTACAGAGAGAGTTCTAGGACAGCTGGGGCTACAGGGAGACCCTGTCTCGAAAAGACCAAAAAAAAAAAAAAAACCAACCAACCAAACAAACAAAAAACAACATTGCAAAGCTGAGTGTGGTGGCACACATCTTTAATCCCAGCACTTAGAAAGCAGATGTAGGTGGAACTCTTGTGAGTTTGAGGTCAGCCTGGTCTACATAGTGAGTTCCAGGGTAGCTGGGGCAATATCAGTAAAACTGTCATGTACATTTTCAAATTAACATTACACGTGTGACTATCTCCAAGAAATGCTTAGCTACCCATACTAGACAGTGAAGATCTCTTTTCTTGGGCTGGAGAGATGGGCTAGCGGTTAAGGGCACTGACTGCTCTTACAGAGGACCCAGGTTCAATCTCCAGCACCCACATGGTGGCTGAGAACTGTCTTTAACTCCAGTTCCAGGGGAATCTGACACCTTCTTCTGACCTCCGTGGGATTGCACGACATGGGTGCACAAACCTACATGCAGACAGTACAGTCATACACATAAAAAATAAATAAAATTTTTTAAAAAAGATCTCTTTTCTTTCTGAAGATCCATTTGAAATGTAATATTTTGTAATATGTGCCATTAAATGGATCTTAGAATTGGTAATTAGCATCTAAAAAGCTGAAATCAGGAAGAATTAAGGAACTTACACACCACTTAATAATGATTCTCAAAAACTATACTAGATCCTACCCCCCGCCACTAAGAGGTTAGTCCTATTGCAACTATCCACAGTCCATTTCCTACCCCCCTCCGAGTCTGTATGAGGGGAAGGGAGAAATTATGGAGTAAGAATGTGTCAGTCCTGTGGTGTATTTGCATTATGTCAACCTAATTAGCAGGAACATAATTAACAGGATTGTTTTCCAGAATTCTCTTTTCATTATGGGCCCATATTTGAAATTGGAGGTGGTAGAGCCTGACATAGGTTCTTGCTTTCCTCCCTTTTATATCTACCTGTCCTGATTGTCTGACATGATGATATTAGGTTCAGCCTTAGATGCAACAATAACAGTTGTGTATAAACTGCATACAGTCAGACAGGTCTTCCATATCAACAGTATCAACAAATCATGGCTTAAAATATGTAGGAAAAAACCATCTGTATTATTCTCCAAACCATGTGGTATAATAACTGCTTATAGAGCATTTACTAGGGATTATAAGTAACCTACATATAGCTTACATATATGGAAGAATATACACAGATTATCTGCAAATATACCATTTTATACAAAGGACTTTAGCATAATAGATTTTGGTATCTGAAGTTTGAGGGGTATGGTTCCAGAACCAATTCTCCATCCCCCAAAGATGCCTGTGTACACAAAGAAAGGACAAAGAGACTCTCTCACAGATTGAGGGTTCCCTAGTAAAGTGGGGACAAGTATCTTCCCACACCAACTGATGTTCTTGCAAGCTGGGAACCTGAAGGAAGTCTTTCATCTGTGCTGTCTGTGAGGTGGAAGAGTGTGGAGAGCAAGCGAGGAAGGGAGAGAATGCAACGAATCCTCTGGAGTTTGGAGCATGAGTATGAAGCCTGAAGATTTTGAAAGCATAGAACTGTGGAAGGAGATGATCGAATACACATTATCCTTCAGTGATGGAGTTGTGGGGCAAAGCTGGCCACTATCCCTTAAAAAAATAGAGAAACGCCAGGCATGGTGGCCCATGCCTTTAATCCTAGCGCTAGGGAGGCAGAGGTAGGCGGATCTCTGTAAGTTCAAGGCCAGCCTGGTCTACATAGAGAGCTCCAGGCCAGCTAGGACTAAAAGGAGACCCTGTCTCAAAAAGACCAAAACAACAACAACAAAAAAGAGAAACTATCGATTTGTAGAGGCCAGTCAGGACAGAACCATCCCAAGCTAGGATAATATCAAAGATGCCCCCCCTCTGTTATGGGCCACCAGAGATCCATTATCCCTTGTTCCACTTCCCAAGAGGTCCGGAGACCCAGGAGTAGATGAAGCAGAGGGAGAGATGGTGTTCTGAAGTCAGCAGAGGGAGAGAAGGTGTTCTGAAGTCAGCCGAAGTGAAGAAGGGAGGAGGGGAGCTCAGAGGTCACATGTCCAGCTGTGGAGTTCTCTGAAAATATTGATCAGCCTGTGCTGAAGGAGGGAGAGATTTTCAATAATTTGGGGATTAGATGTTTTCAACCTGGGTTGAATTGTTTATTTTTAAAATGAGTTTTAAACAAAAGTAACAGAATATGCCCAAAGGAGTGTGATGTAACTACTAAGAATGATGATTGGAGAGTGAAATATAAAACTATATTGTTATAAGCCACAGTGTATTTGGACTTTTCAATAAAGTGGATACTTTTTACATAAATGGATTTATAAGTACATATATTCACATTTATATAAAGATAAGTGATTTATAAAACTTGAGATCCTAGATTAAGCTAAACAAATGCATGCCACATGTGTGTCAAACATTTTATCCTGCCCCGACCTGTGCACAAGACAAATATCACTAATCACTCTCTTCTTTCATGCTGGACCAGGACTGAGATGTTACAATCATTTTCAACCCAGCATTGTAGGCCTGTGCATTAACCTTGCTCAAGATTCCAGAATACATCTCAGGTGCAGGGAGTCCAATTTTAAGCTGTGAAAACTGATGTCAGGAAAACAATGCCTTGTTTTTGGTCAGAGTTATTTAATCTGTGAACATAATTCTAGTGTGCTTTCTGAAAGCCATCTGATTCATCAGTCCCCAGTGTAATAAAGTCAGCTAATTAGAGCTGAGATTTGGATATTGGAAAATAACACTGGTAGTAGCAAACTAGGATGCTAACAAAAAAAGTGACATATAAGAACAATTTCTACTTACTAAGCACTGAACTGCTCAAGGCCTTTTATAGGTATTTCCTTTGCCCTCATAATTGTGCTTGTAGGAAGACATAAAATCTTTTCCTACTTTACAGGTCCAACTAGACACTCTGATTAATAGTGACTGAAGGGAACAATAGCCACTTGCCCTTGTGGAGACTATCAGATGCATGAAGATTAAAATTTAAAAGACTGTTCTTCAGGGTCACCTCTCCTACAGAATTCCTTTTAACGTTTTAATGCTCAAATTTAGGCATCACAAACTATTTCCATGACACCTATAACAAGAGGTATAATTTGGAAAATTATTTCACTGTAATATTCAACATGCTGGAGTAGTAGAAAGAAAAGAAAAAAATCTCTTATTTAATATCAGATCCTTGAAAGACAGAGAAAGATATGCTGTTTTTTTTTTTTAAGTGAAGTTGTTCTCGAGTTTATTTCAATCAGAAATATTTCCTTTGCATTAACTCGGGTTCAATTATGAAATGCCAAGGAAAGAAAAGAAGACTAATGTATTTATTGTTGGACTTTTTTAATTAAAAAATCTTTTATTGAATTTTTATGTATGTCACACAGAACATGTCAGTCAACCTTAATCACCTGTACACCCCCTTCCCCATTGGCACCGTTCCACAGCCTCCACTGGAATTCATATTCTCTCATTTGTGTTAAGGCCTATTATGTCAACTTAGTGTCCCCAGACATTCCTCAGTACAAGTTTATTCACTGAGTTTGAGGGAGCCTATTCAGAGTCCCTTGCTTTAAGAAAATTTTATTTATTATTTTCGTTTTATGTGTGTGAGTGTATTGCTCGCATGTATGCAAGTACATATGTGTCATGCAATGTCTACAGCATTCAAAAGAGGTTGTTGGATCCCCTGGAGTTATGGACATTTGTTACCTATCATGTGTATGCTAGGAACTGAACCTAGGTCCTCTGCAAGAGCAGCCGGTGCTCTTAAAAGCTGAAGCCATCTTTCCATCTGCATTATTGGACTTCTTAATAGAAATGCTGCCTGATTTGTCTTGTTTTAATTCCTTATTCTTTAGGATTTAATGAGATATGATTATATATATTGGCTCTATTCTTTTTCCTTCTTTTTTCTTTTTTAATTAAATCTTTTTAATAAATATTTTGTATAAGATTATCAAATCTAGACCCATGTCCCCCACCCCATCCCCCCACCCCACCAGAGCTCATGTATTCTGCCAAACATGCTTTTCATCTCTTTCTCAGTCTTTCTTGATATGCTCCATGTGGAAGTTGACTGTTTTGAGGAGAAGTTCACCGTTTCAGTCAGTTCTTTGATGTAGTCCTTTCTGTTGTTGTTGTTGTTGTTGTTGTTTCCAATATGCATCACTCCCAACTGCTTGGACAAAAGCTCAAGGGGCCATGCACAAGAAATACTTACAACTAGGTAATTGGCACTAACATCCACAGATGAGGGATACCATTTGTTGTTTGTTTTTCTGGGACTGTGTTACTTCACTCAGCATGATGTCCTCTAGCTCCAGCCATTTTCCAGCAAAGCTCGTGATGTCGTCTTTCTTTACTGCTGCATAGAACTCCATTGTGTAGATGTACCACATTTTCTCTATCCACTCGTCAGTTGAGGGGCATTTGGGTTGGTTCCAGCTCCTTGTTATTGTGAAGAGAGCTGCAATAAACATGGCTGTGCATGTTATCTCTGCGGTGGGGTGAGTCTTGAGGGTACATACCTAGGAGTGGTATGGCTGGGTTGGGTGCCAAGTTCATTCCAAGTCTTCCAAGGGTTCTCCACACTGCTTTCCATAGTGGCTGCATGAGTTTATATTCCC